>VSMD01001971.1:0-11569 GCA_008750895.1 Mirza zaza | reverse complement strand
CCAAGGGTCCCTTTCAAACCAATAGTGCCAATCTGCTAAAATGTAATTTAAAAAGTCTCTCTTCAACTGCTCCATCACAAACTCTACCCATGAGGGGAGGGGAAATATATCTATATATAATATATATATATGTATAAAATACATAAAAGTTGTCTATATATAGCTAAGCAACATGTGTTACAGTGAGAACAAATATCAGGGTAACTACATATTTTCATATTCTACTTAGGAAAAACCATCTGCTAAATAACTTTCTAAACTAAACCATCTTTCTCTCATAGTTTTAGTCTTCCACAAGTTTTTATTTATCTGAATCCCTTCAGAAATCTATGTGAAATAAAAAAGGCAAGAGTCATCTAATGGAAGAGAGAAGGATCATGGGTTCTAGTAAGGAAGCTCCAACTGACATAAGTCTCCATAGGATATACTTGTCTAAAAATTTGTGATAGAAGTACCTTTGGATAAACTATGTTTAATCTAAAGTTTATGATAGCTTTGGGCTTGCTCTGAATGCTTTTCAAAACAAAAGAAACCATATATTAGGGAGTTTTCATAAATGACAGCGTCTTACTTTGCCAACGAGAGCAGGAATGTTCATTGAATTTGTTGCAAATCCCATGCCATATGTCATAGCAGCTTCTACTCCCAAGAACTTTGCTACAAGTTTCTCTAGTTCTTCATGCTTGTCCAGGTTTCCTGTATGAAGAAGTTAAAATCAATATCACAAAATCCTGAAGAATTACTCATCACTTTATAAAAATAAATCAGTCTACGTTTTACGACCTTTTCAGACTAAGATCTGTGAAGGAGTCAGTATCATGAAGAGTGATGGCTCATAAAGATTACAATAGTTGAATAAATTTGGATTCAGTACCTGCGGTGGAATTTCTGCAAAGAAGGTTGCCAGTAATTTCTCCCATTTGTGCATACCAATTCCAGGGTAGACATTAAGAATCCTAGCAAAATCTGTTTTTATGCTTTTTGAAGTCAGCTGTTACATAAAACAGTCTAACTGGCCTACTGTAAAGACAGAACATGTGGAGAGAGAGGGGCTCTGGGCTCTGAAGGATTAGAGACTGTGGAAAGAGGGGAGAGGAAAATGAGAGAAGATGTCTAGCCAGCCCTTAGGCCACCACCCAGCTGAGGTGTAGGACATTTGAGTTAAGTCCTCTTGGACACTTTATCTTCAGTCATAATGGCCCACCCAATACCACCTGGGGCTAAGATAGCAGAATCAAATAAATATCTGTTGTTATTTTAAACCACTAAGTTTTGGGATGGTTTGTTATGCAGCAAAAGACAGGTAAAAAAGCACATTCCCTCATTTTGACTTGACTGGCAAATTTGTACTATAATTTTACATTGGCATTCAGACTGGAGGACATGGCAGAGAGAAAAGATGCTGAGAATGAAGAATGTTGAATTTGACACTTAAGTTTATGCCTGAAGGCTAATCACTTAGAACCTCCCTGAGCCTGTTTCTTATCTGCTAAATACCAACAATAATTTTCTTATCTGCCTCATGACACTGTTGTGAACCTCAAAATTATAAAACATAAAGCACCATAAAGATATAAGGTATGTTTACTATATATGTTGTCACTGTACAATGTTCCCCAAACTACATCATTAGATCAAACCGTCTGTGATTTCTGAAGTATCAGCTAGACTCTGTTTTAAAGATGACAGGATTAAAATGTTCTACTCCCATTTTCCTGTTGAAAATCATAACAAAACTGGAAGAACAAGAAATAAAAGCACAAAACTCCATTTTTATTAATTAGTAGATACTTGCAATCCTAAACACAACTAATGAAAATGGAATATATTTAGAAGGATGTGTTATGGGTTGAATTGTGGCCTACCAAAAAGATATTCTGAAGTAACCCCAAAACCTCAAAATGTAACATTTGGAAACTAGGTCTTTACGGAGATAATCGAGTTAAAATCAGGTTATTAAGATGGTGCTGGCCGGGCGCGGTGGCTCACGCCTATAATTCTAGCTATCTGGGAGGCTGAGGTGGGTGGATTGCTCGAGGTCAGGAGTTTGAAACCAGCCTGAGCAAGAGCGAGACCCCGTCTCTACCATAAATAGAAAGAAATTAATTGGCCAACTGATATATATAGAAAAAAAATGAGCCAGGCATGGTGGCGCATGCCTGTAGTCCCAGCTACTCGGAGGCTGAGGCAGAAGGATCGCTTGAGCCCAGGAGTTTGAGCTAGGCTGACACCACGGCACTCACTCAAGTCTGGACAACAAAGCGAGACTCTGTCTCCAAAAAAAAAAAAAAAAGATGGTACTAATGTCCTTATAAAAAGGAGACATTTGGACACAGAGATATACATACACAGAGGGAGCACCGAGGACAACAATGTTTGACACACAGGAAGACAGCTGTGTGACTGGAATGCTGCATCTACAAGCCAAGGAATGCCAAGGAGTGCTGGCAAAACAGAAGCTAGGAAAGATTCTCCGATAGAGCTGTCAGAGAGAGCGTGGCCCTGCTGACACCCTGACCCCATACTTCCAGCCTCCAGAATTACGAGACTATAAATTTTTGTTGTTTTAAGTCACCTAGTTTCTTCTTCTTCTTTTTTTTGAGACAGTCTCACTCTATTGCCCAGGCTAGAGTGCCATGGTGCCAGCGTGGCTCACAGCAACTTCAAACTCCTGGGCTCAAGCAATCCTCCTCCTGCCTCAGCCTCCTGAGTAGCTGGGACTACAGGTGCACACCACCTCATTTTTTATTTACTAGTTATTCTAGATCAAAACTGTTAAAAATTTAGATTTTTTAGATCAAAAATTTGCATACTATGTGTACACATATACTTTAAGAATTAAACCAAAATACTTACTTTGAATCTGTAAAAATAAGTAAAATACAAGTCAGATTGCTCAGATTAAAAATAAGTAAAATACAAGTCAGATTGCTTTTTATGCTCAGATACCACAAAAGACTAACAACCCTTATGGTAGCTAAGACAACATATACTAGCCTACTTCCAGCGTTTAAAGAAACAGGGTTAAGAATTTATGAAAATTTGGATAAGAAACCTAAATAAAATTCAACATATTCTAACTCTCCCAGAGTTTATTTTTAATTGGAATTTGCTTTTAAAAGCAACTCTGAATATTTTCTAGGAAGAACTGCTTATGTTTCTTGGGCCAGGGCAATGACACTGAAACCTAGGAGATTTTGGAATAACAATTAAAGCACAAATGACTACAGAAGCTGCCTATGAAACGTTGCCAGCAGTAGAAACTAGAGAGCTTTAAGATCTGTAACTTGCAAATACAGTCCGAAATGCCCAATTCAAATAATAAACTAGAGGATATGAAAAGCCGCACAATTTTATTTTTGCCTTTCGATGTCTTCATTTTGTTTTAAATTTGGTGAATTGACAGAGTTGCTATGGTTGATTAAATACGAATTCTTTGTTACTCTTCCCACGGACAGGTGGAGCCTAGAGCTGGCCTTAGGGACTTACTTTGACCAATAGAAAGAGGCATAAGTGACGTTCTGGACAGGCAAGGCGAGGGCATAAAAAGCCTTCTGGCTTTCAGTGGGTATCTTTGAGTGCTTTCTCTGGGAAAAGAGTCTGCTGCCACGTAAGACAAGTGACTCTCCGAGACCACCATGCTATGGAGTTCCAGCCATCCCAGCCTCGGTGAAACATGTGAATGAAGAAGCTTTCATATGACTCCAGCCACACAGCGACCAATGACTGCCATCGTGCGAGGAACCCTGTGTAAGAACCAACCAACCAACTACACTTGCCAATCCCCAGATCTGTGAGAAATAATGATGTTGTTTTAGTCTACTAAGTTGTGGGGTAATTTACAATCATAAGTATCCAGAAAGTTGTCTTATAACTTCTACAATTATCAGTTCTCTTAAACAAAATGAAAAAAATTTGAAATCCTCCATTGAACTAAAATAAATTAAATCTCTTTATATAAAGCTGTTGATCCTTTACATTTTACAGACTTGTAATAAGAGTTTACATTTTTTGAATGTCTACTATGTTCCAAGTGCTTTATACGGATTAGCTTATTTAATTCTTGAAACAGCTCTATAAAGATAGGAACTATTATTAGTCCCAACTTACCAGTATGAAAAATGAACAGATTAACCCTCACCTGCCCATGCACTAATAAGTTGCACTCTTTACCACCATCATTTGCAAAAGCCAATAAAAATCAACATTAAAGCTGTAAGTGAAACAAATACTTATGGGACTTTTCTAGGGATATTCTGTATATATAACATACTAAAAAAGAGAAATATATCTCAAGGTGTGTTGAAAACATTAAAATCATTCATTACTTCAGAAAAAGAAAGCATTCTTTACTTTACCTAAATGACATGGCAAAGTATTTGGATACTTAATACTATAGCTCTATATCAGTATTAATAACCCATGAGTAAAAAAGTAAAAAACTTCAGCTGGCAAAACTAGCTTACACTTACCAATTTCCTGCCGAGTGCTACACACTCCAATTCCATACTCCTCTAGGACTTTGGCGGCTGCTTCTTGACATGATCCAGTATTCCGTGCAAATCCAAGATAGTTGTAGGAACCCATGTTTATAACACCTTTAATTATATTTCCTGTATACCTGTGTTTCAACAGCATAAAAATTAATGAAACTCATGAGTAAAAAAATAGTTAAATGTGATAGCAAATGCGATGGTAAACATACAGAAAAGCACCATATATACAGGAATTAGAGAACAAGGTCCAAAGTCTGTATGAAAAAAATCTCAAACTCACTATCAATTAGGGAAATGGAAGTTAAAACAAAATTCTAATTTTCACTTATTAATGGTTATAATGATTTAGAAACTGATTATACTGAGTGTTGGCTAGGACAGTCTCATATACTGTAGATAAGAATATCAATCAGTACTTTTTCTATGGAAGGCAGGACGGCAGTACTTATCCATTAAAAGATTGCATACTCTGACTCAATAACTCCTACACCTGAGCATATACACATGAGGATCCTTTAAGAGCCACTACACAATTTGCCATATCCCTTCCCCAGGCACAGGGACCAGAAACATTCCATATGGTAGAAACTGAGTCAGCCTGCCTTGCTAAGTAAGGACAACATAGTTTGGGGCCCCATCAACCTAAGATGGACATGGAGTGTAGACAAGAAATACACTGTTACTGTTTTAACTCCCTAGATTTTGGCGGTTATTAACACAGGATAACACTGCCCAACCTGCTATACCATGGTACATTTATACTGCAGAATACTATGTAGCCACTACAAATAATAAACTTGCTATGAATATACATATGAGAAGGATGTTACTAATATGTTAGCAAGTATTAATAACAAAAGCATGATGTAAAATAATTTATACAGTACAATCCCCTTTTTGTAAATCAAAAAACTACCTGTGTGTAACCCCAGTAGATGATATACTACAAACATGCCCCAACAGAAGACATGTGGAAGAATAATACAAAATAAAGTGGTAACAAGGGCCACCAGTGGGGAGTGAAGGAGGATTTGTGGGAGAATGGATGTGAGAGGAACAGAGGTTAGTCGTCAGGAGGGACTTTCAGTTTAACTGTATTATTTGTCTTTTTTATTAATGGCAATGTAATCATGTAATACTTGTGCAATCTAAACGATAAAGTAAAATGTTAAGAATAACTAGTTTTCTAAACCACTCAATCCATTTATGTAAAAATACTTATATTCTTAAATCATTTGAGAAATCAAAATATCCGGAAATAAATTCACATACTAGATTCTGGTAAGTGGCATAATGAAAAAGATAAGTTTTCTTTCTTTTTTTAAATAAGTCAAATTTTGTTCTCCACCGTGATGTGGCATAGTAGTAAATGTAATAGAAAACTATATTTAAAAAAATCTCAATAACAATGAACAATATGTAAGGAAACTAATCGTATGGTATCCTTAGCTGCTACTCTTATTTTGAGAGAATACTCAATTTGCAATAAAGTATTTTCTCAGATTAAGAAATCCTTTTGCTGTTGTTGTTAAGGAACAATTTCCCAACCAAGACTCACTTGAATGACCAGTTATAATCATGAGACTGTCTCTCCATGATGTCCACCTTGGCTCCAGGCACACTACAGATTGGTCGATTCCAGTTGTCTCTTATCCTCATGTAGAGGTTCCTTGTATAAAAGTTTTCGAAATCCTGATACAATGACACAAAGTCCTGCCAATAAATGATGAAATACTATAAATTTAACTGAATTACTTTAAAAAACAGAGTTTTTAATTTCTCTTTTCATATTTCCAGAGTATCTGAGGATGAGAAGTCAATTATATTAACTGATATAATGAAAACACAGAAAGGCATCAATTCTCTATTTTAATACTTTTTTTTTTTTTTTTTTTGAGACAGAGTCTTGCTCTGTCCCCCCAGCTAGAGTGCAGTGGCATCATCATAGCTCACTGCAGGCTCAAGTGATCCTCCTGCCTCAGCCTCAAGAGTAGCTGGAACTACCTGTGTGTAACCCCAGTAGATGATATACTACAAACATGCCCCAACAGAAGACACATGGAAGAATAATACAAAATAAAGTGGTAACAAAGGCCACCAGTGGGGAGTAGAGGAAGATTTGTGGGAGAATGGATGTGAGCGGAACAGATTCACACACATATACCACCACGCTTGGCTAAGTTTTCCTATTTTTAGTAGAGACAGGGTCTCACTCTTGCTCAGGCTGGTCTTGAGCTCAAGTGATCCTCCCGCCTTGGACTCCCAGAGTGCTAGAATTATAGGCATGAGCCACCACGCTCAGTGTATTTTAACACAACTCTTATTAGTTAAGTCATTTAACTTTAATAGTTGACCTAACACGGTTTCAAATAACTGACTGCATATATGAAGCCATGAATTTAATAAAGTAGGCCTCATTAAAAATAAAATTTAATTGTACAGTTCTGTAATTAAATGGTTTATCTTCCTAGTAATCTCAATAAGACTGCTCTTCTATCTCCCTCAAGTAATATATTAGAGAAAAATGCCATAAAAACCACTGTAGTTCCAGTTTCAAACAAGAAAAATAATTGCAAAATTGAGATTCCATCCTCTGAATATCTTCAAAGATCAAAATGAAACAAATCCACAGAGAAAATAATAAACAAGAAACACTAAAATGTAGGTTACAGAAAGCTACCCACCTTAGATTGTTTTTGTCTTGGATAGAAGTTTAAAAAGAGAGAGAAAGAGAGAAAAAAGAAAATACATTCTCAAATTAGATTCCCATTCCCAAGGATTTAAAACCTCCCCTCCTCCCTGAGGTTAAGCTGTACTAAAATTTAAGTCTGGAAAAAGTCAAGTCACAGTGGAGCTGAAATGAATGCATACTGCTATGCCCAGTGTGGTATGACCACTGCTCAGAACACATGTGACCAGACTCCAGGAGATCTACTTCAACTCGTAAAGGTAAAGGGCAAAATGAACAAAAAGAAAGCAGAACTACAGTTTTACTACATCAGCAAACCACTGAGGCCCTAGCCCTCAGATGTGGGCTTGATGCCAATCCAAATTAACCTACTAAGTTAATCAAAAATGTTAAAAAAGCTTATTAAGCTTTATTCTGTAAAAGATTTCCATTGCTAAAGAAGACAACCCAGAACTCTAAAATTAACAACCTTCTATGACACTGGACTCTAAAATGCCTACTAGATAAGCCTCAGAGTAGATAAAATCTCCTTAAATGAAGCTGAGCAGAGTCAGAAAGCACTCTAAGAATTGTAGTACTTGACACTATCTCTCTCACAATTGGTTCTAACAGTCACCTTCACTTAGGATAGAAAATATCTGTGAACAATGTATTTATCACAATTGGAAATCAGTCTTTTAAATAGTATGTCCCTTTTCATAGTCTCCGCTTCCAAAAGGCGTACTGGTTGAATGATAACAGATATAGAGATATCAAATTCTAATTAAACACTTTTCTTTGGCTATTATGTGCCATGCATTTACTTCTCAAAGGAAAAACAAAAAAGTAGTCCTCAACTATTTTCAATTCACATCAAATAGGGTAATAGTACCAACTCTTCTAATGAAACCACTGTACTGATTATCATATTTCTTTATAACCTTTCTAAACACGGCACATTAATGTTCAAGGCATTAACTCAGATGCTTGAGAGAAATATTTCCTCACATATAAGTTTTTATTAGCAACAAAGAGCAATATTTATTTTACTATATAAACATTAGAAAAACTTACAGAGTCTGGTCCAGAAACCAGAAGGTTAGTAAGCCCCAGGATAGAAAAAGGGCTGCAGGCTAAAACGAGGTAGAACTTCATCTTTCAGTCCTGGAGTGAACCAAGATAACCAGTAGCATAAGCGTGAGGTTAAGAGAGAAGGTTCTCCACACATTCTTAAAAAAGATATCATTTCTAGAAAGAAAGCTAAATGGCTTTCCCAGTTAGGGAAATAGCCAGAGGCAGAGCTAGGAACTGATCCAGGCCTTCTAATCCCAGTTTAACCTTAATGCTATATTGCCTCCCATTTGGTGATGCTGCTAAATCAATCTGAAATACTTTGACAGCATTCAAAGTACTTAAATACCACTGTACTTCCCACTATTTTCCTATGTTCTGCCCATGACCAGCACATATATCACAAATTCCCTACACAGAGAGGCAGTCAGACACAGATACACACACATATAAGCTAGAAAGCTTTTAAAGACTGTATTTCCTGGCTGGGTGCAGTGGTGGCTCATGCCTGTAATCTTAGCACTCTGGGAGGCCGAAGCAGGTGGACTGCTTAAGGTCAGGAGTTTGAAACCAGCCTGAGCAAGGGCGAGACCCTGTCTCTACTATAAATAGAAAGAAATTAATTGGCCAACTAATATATATAGAAAAGCCGGGCATGGTGGCCCATGCCTTGTATTCCCAGCTACTCGGGAGGCTGAGACAGAAGGATTGCTTGAGCCCAGAAGTTTGAGGTTGCTGTGAGCTAGGCTGACGCCACGGCACTCACTCTAGCCTAGGCAACAAAGTGAGACTCTGTCTCAGAAAAAAAAAAAAAAAGACTGTATTTCCTGGACACCTTTGTGACTGCATTAGAGATGTGATGTAGAGAAACACACACAAGATGTGGAAGAAAGAGGCCATGTTTTTTTGCATCAGGGTAGGAAGCAAGCTCTAACAGACCTGTAGTGCTGGCAGTGTTGGCTACAGTCCACGTTCCATTGCCTATTTACCTGCCTTTGGCAGTGGAGCTGTTATGATGGCAGCACCTAGAGTACCTGTGGCAGGGGCAGTTACCTAATTTGGGGTGGTTGCTTATTTGGAGTATGGAAGCCCTAACCTCACTGCTCCTGCGCTTCCACAATGTTATAAATGCCTAATTCCCTGTTTGGTTGAATGACCTAGAAAGACTTCGGTTAACTCCATTGAAACTTGACTATTTCAACAGAATATTCACTATAGTTATTGTTGAGATTAAATATTTTAGTAAGTTATTAACTATATCTTATAGATTTAAAGAATAAAATTTAAATTATTTGTCCAAGTCACACAATTCAGTGATTTAGCCAAAACTGAGTCTCTAGTACTATTCTGCACCAGCACTATTAGTGATAGTGCTACCATGAATTCCAATAAGAATTCTCGATATCAGTTCTAATTTAATAACTTTACTTGTATTAGAGCAGGGGTCCTCAAACTTTTTAAACAGGGGGCCAGTTCACTGTCCTTCAGACCATTGGAGGGCCGGACTATAGCTTAAAAAAAACTATGAACAAATTCCTATGCACACTGCACATATCTTATTTTGAAGTAAAAAAACAAACAGGCAAAAACACCCGCATGTGGCCTGTGGGCTGTAGTTTGAGGATGCCTGTATTAGAGTCTAGGGCATGAGTCTCAATATATCAGATGACAAAATTTCTCTCAAACAGACATTTGAGGCAAACAATCACTGCTTTGTTATTGGGATAAAAAGCTCAGAAAACACGCTCAGAAATGTCTCAGTGCCTTCTCAATATCAAGATGATTTAAGGTTCAACCCTTGATCTATGTGCCTAGTGCCAGGAAAAAACTGAGATACGTAAACCAACTTTACTCAGTACATAGTCTTTAAAGAACAAATTTATGTCAGCATCACAAAATAGCTTTACTTTTGTTCAAAGCTTGGCTAAGTAAAGAAAAACAGGGTGCAAGAAATAAAAATCTACAAAATGATAGTATACGGTGTTTAGACCTTCATACTCCTTTTCAAAACAACATTCTCACTAAGGCAATTGGACGTCCATATGCCCAAAAAATGACCCTTGACCTAAATGTAAAATATAAAACTATAAGATTCTTAGAAAGGTCTTGGCCGGGCGCAGTGGCTCACGCCTGTAATCCTAGCACTCTGGGAGGCCGAGGCGGGAGGATTCGCTCAAGGTCACGAGTTCCAGACCAGCCTGAGCGAGACCCCGTCTCTACTAAAAATATAGAAAGAAATGAATTAGCCAACTAAAAATATATAGAAAAACTTAGCTGGGCATGGTGGCACATGCCTGTAGTCCCAGCTACTTGGGAGGCTGAGGCAGTAGGATTGCTAGAGCCCAAAAGTTTGAGGTTGCTGTGAGCTAGCGGACGCCACAGCACTCTAGCTCAGGCAACACAGTGAGACTCTGTCTCAAAAAAAAAAAAAGATTCTTAGAAAGATCTTAATACATTGCTTGTAGAAATGTAATATGCACAGCCAATGTGGAAAAGTCTGGTGGGTTCTCAAAAAGGTAACTGTATATGACCCAGCAATTCCATTCCTAGGTATGTACCCAAAAGTACTGAAAATAGATATCAAACAAGTATGTGTACATGAGTGTTCACAGCAGCACTCTTCACAACAGCCAAAAGGTAGCAACAAAATTTTGGTATATCCAAACAATGGAACAGTATTCAGTAATTAAAAGGAGTGAAGTACTGTTATGCAATACAATGGTGGATAAACCTTGAAAACATTATGCTAAGTGAAAAAAGACACGGAAGGATACATACTGCATGATCCCATTTATATAAAATATCAAGAATAGTTAAAATCAGAGAGACAGACGGTAGATTAGTAGCTGCCAGAGGTTGGCAGAGAATGAGTAATGGGTGACTTAATGGGTATAGGTTTCCTTTAGGACTGATAAAATGTTTTGGAACTAAATAGAGGAGATGATTGCACAACATTGTAAACATAGTAAATAACACTGAATTGTACATATTAAAATGGTTCATCTTAGGCCGGGCGCGGTGGCTCAAGCCTGTAATCCTAGCTCTCTGGGAGGCCGAGGTGGGCGGATCGTTTGAGCTCAGGAGTTCGAGACCAGCCTGAGCAAGAGCGAGACCCCATCTCTACTATAAATAGAAAGAAATTAATTGGCCAACTAATATATATATAGAAAAAAAATTAGCCGGGCATGGTGGCACATGCCTGTAGTCCCAGCTACTTGGGAGGCTGAGGCAGCAGGACTGCTTGAGCCCAGGAGTTTGAGGTTGCTGTGAGCTAGGCTGACGCCACGGCACTCACTCTAGCCTGGGCAACAAAGTGAGACTCTGTCTCAAAAAA
>VSMD01001970.1:0-30850 GCA_008750895.1 Mirza zaza | reverse complement strand
CAATCTCTGAGATTCTTTCTTCTGTTTGATCTACCCTGTTCTTGAGACTTTCCACTGTATTTTGTAGTTCCCTGAATTGATTCTTCATTTCCAGGAGTTCAGTTAAACTTTTCTTTATTGTGTCTATTTCTTTTTTTTTTTCTTTTTTTTTTTTTTTTTTTTTTTGAGACAGAGTCTCACTTTATTGCCCAGGCTAGAGTGAGTGCCGTGGCGTCAGCCTAGCTCACAGCAACCTCAGACTCCTGGGCTCAAGCAATCCTGCTGCCTCAGCCTCCCAAGTAGCTGGGACTACAGGCATGTGCCACCATGCCCGGCTAATTTTTTCTATATATATTAGTTGGCCAATTAATTTCTTTCTATTTATAGTAGAGATGGGGTCTCGCTCTTGCTCAGGCTGAACTTGAACTCCTGAGCTCAAAGGATCCGCCCACCTCGGCCTCCCAGAGAGCTAGGATTACAGGCTTGAGCCACCGCGCCCGGCCTATTGTGTCTATTTCTTTAGTGAACTTTTTTTCCAGATCCTGGAGGTTTTTTGTGGTTTCTTTGTGTTGGTTATTGAGTTTTTTTGCACGTCGGTGAGTGTTCTTAGGATCCACATACGAAATTCGTCTTCTGTCATATTGGTTGCCTGATTTTGGTTGGTGTCCATTTCTAGGAGGCTGGGCTCCTCTTTGGGGGTGTATTTTCCGATTGGTTCTTCATATTTCCTGAGTTCCTTCGCTGATTTCTTCCCATGTCTATCAGTTGTTGTTTCTTTTCTTTAGGTTTTTGTTTGGGTATTCACACGCCTTGTTTAGTTTCTGAGCCGGTAGGTGGTGTCTGTGGGTGAGATTTGCCCATTCCCTGTATAATGAGTCAGTAGGTGTCGTGAAAAGGGTGTGCAGGATGCTCTCCCTGTCAGTAGGTGGCGCTTGCTTGGAGTAACAGGCTATGCTGTTGTTTTTGTGTCCTGTTATCAGCTCTTGTTCCTGAAGAGAGAACTCTAGTTCCTCAGGTGGTGGGTGGGGCCCTGGGACTTCCAGGTGTGTCCTTTTCTCCCCCTCAGTGAGGGCTGGTCTAGGCGAGAGTCTGGGCGGAGCTGAGTTGGGTAAGCCCGCCCTCAGGCACCACCAATGTCGTCAGCAGGGGTCAAAGTTCTGTTCTCTGCTTCTAGGCAAAGCTGACAGGGAGGGGCTGGAATGGCCCCGCTCAGTCAGAGAGTCTGTGTCTGGGGGTGGGGCTGTCCGCAACCCGCAGTCTGGAGCGGGCCTGGCCTCTTTCCACCGTCCCCAACTCTGAGGCTATTCCTGGGCCTCTGGCAGCAGGCCAGACCACACGCCACCAGGCCTCCCCTGGCTGTGATGCCGGCGGGGAGGTTCCCTGCGCAGGAACGCCACCTGTGCTGGGCGCACGGCCTCTCTTTGGGGGGAGGTTTGCCCTCTAGGACGCTGTTCTGCCCCTGAAGGCACACACACCTCAGCAGGCTGTTCACGTATATCCCTTCTGTGCCCCAGCCACTGCGAGGCCTGGGTGCACGGGATGTGGTCTGCGGGTCTGACCTCTGGGTCCCAGAGTTCATACTATATCCCCACCAGGGAGACGAGTGCCTGTCCCAATTCACCCACAGGGAGCCCACGCTGGGTCTATGTCTCTCAGCCTCAGGGTCTGCCCCGTTCTCCTGGGATCACCGTGCCAGCAGCACCTGGGAGGGCTCGTGGGCAAAGAGCTCACAGTCTGAGTTCCCCTTAGTCAGCTGTAGGGCCCCAAAAGGGAAGGTCCTGTTCCCTGGAGGTGCCTCCGGCTGGTGGCTATATTGTCTCTCTGTCTCTCTGGGCAGCCGCGGGTAGGGTGGGGGAGGGGAGGAGGAGGCAATATGGCGTCTGCCGCGCGGCTCGGGTCTGTGCACACGGAGGTGCCCGAGGGAGTTGGGCGCCTGGTGCCGCGTCCGCCACTGGCTTACCGCTCACTGGCGGCGGTTGTCGCTGGGCTTGTGTCTGCAGGTCCCTCTGCTTGCTGGGGATCCCACTAGCAGTCCGGGATGCAGGGGAGGGGAAACGGCAGATCCACCTACCCTTCCCGCTGGTCTCCGGGCTGCTCTGGGGGTCCCAGCTTCCAGTTCTCCTCCGCGACCTCCTCCCGTGGAGTCTCCTGTGGTCTCAGGTACTCCTCCTGCCGACCCTCTTCTGATGTAGGCTCGTCTTCTTGCTTCTTTCTTCTAATTTCTGCTAGAATCTATCTTTTCTGCAGAGACACTCTGTCTGGCGGTGTTTCTCATCTGCCATCTTCTGGGCGGGGGCTCCATACTACTTTTTGTTAATATCAGAATGTATCATATATACTTTAAGAAAATTTTTATTAAGGATAGTGGGTGTAAATCCATTTTCTGAATAGGCTTCATCACAATTTAGGGGATGTTGTTTTTTATTAGCATGACTTATGTCAAATTTTCATTTGCTTTTAGTAATACAGCCCACAAATACTGGTATAGGAGTGTCAATCCTTTCAGTTACTATTGTGCCTGACATTATTTTCCTGATGGTTTTGCTGCAGGATTCCTTTTTACCTACTTGTCCATTTTGTAACAGTTCATTTAACGGAAAGTAGATTATAAAATGTTCAATTTCTCTTAACTCTGCATATATTACAAAATGCAGGTATGAGCACAGTGAGAGAAGAGTGCCCACCCTCATTTATTCATCAAACTTAATTTCTTATTTTTTAATACTAAGAACAAAATTCTCATATTTTCTTCCCAGGGTCCATTGGAGCATGTCACAACTCCTTGATTGCGCACATTTTTGGTTGTTTTGTTTTGTTTTGTTTTGAGAATACTGGTATTGCTGGCAAATCCAATGGCAGGGACTTTCAAACATTTTTCACTACAACAACAATGAGAATTCATTTTATACTGTGATCTTATTCACACACACTCCTAAATGAATAAAATATTATTAAGTAATACTATGTGTGATTCCCTCTGATATTTTTATTATTTTATTCCATTATAGTGCCATTTTTAAAATAAGTTGGCTTTGACCTAAAGTTTGAATAAGACGATCCAGCCATGTTCTGCACACCTTGTTCTCTTGGAGGGCAGCCGTGTGGTCAGCAGCATAAATAAGTGTTTTCGAATCAGATTGGTGTTTGGTCATCTTCTAGTCTTGCGATGTTGAAAACCTTATTCAAAGTCTCCTCTTCTCAGTTGCCACCTCTATAAAATAAGAATGATTATACTTACCTTGTGATAGGAGAATGAAATGAAATAACATACATAAAGCATCTAGTACACCTCTTGGCACATAGTGTATACTCAATAAATAAATGGTAATCATTGTTGGTAATAATATTATAATAAGCTTCCTGAGTTTCTAACAAGAAAGATGGGTGGGCAACAAGAAACCAGAAATGGAAACTACCAGAAGAAGAAAGAACGGCAGTAAGAATTTAGAACTAAGAGGAAGAGAGGAGAAGAGAGAAATGCCATTGCAAATTCCATTTACAATCTCTTAGCAAGGCTTTTTCAGGTGTTGCGCACAGGAGCACATCACGCACAGCGGTAAGCATCAGCCTCTGTGCACATTCTACTCCCATAATAGAATGCCAGGGAGCCCCAGATACATTCTCTCTTTAACCCTAAAATAGTCCTGTAAATGTATAAGCATAATGATTTCACCAAGGAGGAAAGTAAGTCTCCAAGACATTAAGTTATTGCCTACAGAAGTGGTAGGAATCATCCACAACTGCGAGGTCTAGGACATTAAGGCCACTCTTGTGTTTCTGGACCAGGTAGCTGGCAGCTGCACACACCGCCTGATTTCTCCAAACGCAAGGAGCCCTGCTTTCCCGTTTTTCTAAAATCCAGATAGTCTAGGATACCTATCCTATGAGAAGCCTATCTGGGGAGCCACAGCTGGAAAATCTATGTCTTTGGAGGAACTCAGAGAGGCCTCTGAGCGAAGACAAGAGAGGTGACTGGGGACTCGCACAGGTGAATTGAGCAACCCGCTGGCACCAGGGCGCAGCCGCTCCAAAGGTGCCACATTGCGTCGCAGGAACCTGCTGCAATACCCTGCCCCTCGCTGGTCTGGCTCTGTAGTAATGTTCTGCGCCTTGCTCGGATTTCAGCAGTCTTACCTGGCAAACTGCTTTTCCAAATTCTTGGCCCTCTGGTCTTCAAGCTGGACCCTCATTTTATAGATAAGCTTTGATTGTTACCTCCGTGGAACTTGAAAAGCTCCTGCCTTTCCTACAGGTTCTAGTTTCTTTTAAATGCAGCGTTTCTCCAAAATGATGTGGTTTTGAGTTCCACAATCCATTGCCCCATCAATATCTTGTAAGTGATATTAGTATTTTGTATAATTAGTATTAGTATAATATAGCATTAGTATAATTAGTGGCATGATAAAAAATCCCAGTCTAAAGTCCTGAGGTCTTATCTCTCAGGAGATGAGAGGGAGAATGAATCTTATTTATTTGTAGTTTCTTAGATGACATGACTAATCTATCTGTTTGCCAGTCGCTGTGGGACTCCTTCCCTGTCTTATGGTGTTAATCACCAGTGATCATTTGTTCTTTTTATTCTTAGGGCAGCCTTTCCTTCTCTAGAACTACTGAGATTATTCAAAATATTCCATGTCTTGCATCTCTACTTACAGAGAAAGAAAAATATATATCAATACTTTGTAAACAGATATGTACTTGATAGGAACAATTTGAATACTCAGATATGTCAATACCCAATTAAAGTTCATTAAATGTCCTATTATATTTCCTTCCATTGTATTAAAACTAGCTCTTATATACTTTATTTTTACTTATCTCTTTTTGAGGAAAGTATTAATTCATTATGAATTCATGGCTTTTCATAGACATATATTCAACGTTTTACAATTAATGATAATAGCTTTTCCTCACTGATGCTCAAATTGCATATCTTAGCTAGGTGCAGCAGCTTTAAGCTGACTCTTCGTCCTTTCAGCACTACCCTAGACATTTTTTAAAGTATCTTTGTTTACCTCCAGCAGTATGCTATTCCAGGAGTCTTTGAGCTTTTTCTTATTTCTCAAAATGGAATTATCTACTCTCAAAGGAGTCTGGATTCCTTTACCCAGAAAATAATCCTAGACAAGCGTGTATAAGGGATGATTTCACATGAGTACTGCTGTTGGTCAAAGAATTTGGATATTTTATTGAGAGGACCAGAAAAAGGGTTTTTTTTTCAGGCCCCAAGTTCATATGATATTTCCAAATTAACTCTAAAATTACTGAAGCATAGTTTTAAAGATTTTGTTCTAATATAAAAATTACTATTTGCTGTATTAGCTAGATTTTTAATTGGTTACCTATGAAATTATGAGATTCAGCTATATGAAGATCTTCTATTACATTGACTGGAGGAATTGACTTCATTTCGTTGTCAATAAAAGTATCATAAAAGGGTGAAATGCACACTAGTCCTCAAAGGCTTTGACATGTTAATGATATGCTACATATATTCATTTAAAAGTAACAAATTAATAGGAAATACTAAACAGTATTTTGCATAGCTTAATTCCTTTCTTCAAACATAGCCCAGGTAATAGAAAATAACTTTAATTATAGCACTATAAGATCAACATGCAATTGTACAGTGACACAAAACCAAAGTGAATAGAAAGGCATTATGAAAAGAATCCTTCCCTAGTAGAATTCAAAGCATATTTGGTTGCTGGCATTTTTCTAAAAAAGGATGGTATCTGAGCAGTTTTGCTTCCCTTTCAACACTCTTGCATGTAGCATCACAAAACTCAGTCTCTGGAAAATGATTTCAAGAGCTAGACTGAATTACCAATGAGCCTGCCAAGATTCTCTGGCATTTGGGATTTGGCAGAATGTTGCAAAATAAGTCTTCTCAGACAATTCTGGTTTTGCTACAAACCCAAATGTCTAAGAAGTAATTCCAAATGTTCCAACCATGGGTTTCCCTATACATCTCTTGATTATGTTATTTTTTTATCTGCCTGGGTTAAACGGCAAATCACACCAGCTTGAGAAGAGATCTAAACTGTGCTTTCTTGTTTCAGTGAACTCTTTCAAATTCTCTTTAAAAAATTAATGTATGGTTAGAATTAATATTTTTAAAGTAAACCTATCAGCTATGGGTCATTTTCAAATTTTCAGTTTTATCTGCAGATTTTCCTTTCCTTCCACAGTCCCTGTCACACGGCCACAGGGACTGCCGCTTGCCAGAGGGACTAGTAGACTCCACTTGCCACTCCTCTTCTTGTTTATCACATAGGGGCACCTGTTTACTGCTAAACTTGGAAACAATTTATTCATACGTATAAATATTGTTTACAGTGGGCAATGCAGAGAGAATTCTGTTACATTAAAGGTTTTTCCTCTCGACATTGCATTATATAATATTTGCTGGACTCAAAACACTTTGTGCTCATGACAAGCATTTAAGTGCCAAATGAGTGGTAAAGACATTTTGTGTTTGCAGAGTTCAGGGAACAGCAAAATGGGCATGTGCGTGAGAACCTGGGAGGGGCTTTCAGATGAGGTAAGGCTTGCAGGTGCCTTGAGAGAGAAACATGTTGAAGAGATGGGAGTAGCATCGACAATGAGCGTGGCATATTAAGGAGGCATCAGGAAGCCAGTAGGGTGGTGTGAGCAGTCCAAGAAGACTGGGAGAATTATGGAGGGCTGGGAAGGGCAGGTTCAGGCCAATCAAAGAGCTAAGGGCCATCAAGTACTTCCTAGTGCCAATGTCTCTGCTACATGCTAAAGCTCAGTCTCTTCTCAGTCTACCCTAGGAAGGAGGCATGATTGATAGGGAAACTGAGGCAGAGAGAATGAGCAGCTTGACTGGCATCACCAGTTCACCTGTTTTCATTCTTTTTGCTCCATTTCCCTAAAACAATTCTGAAAAAGTGGTATCTCACATGTTTAAATCAACATGGAAATTTATTTTTCATTTTGATTGTATCAAATAATTAAAATGATTTGTTTTCATTAGGAGCTTGAAAATAATCAACATTTTATAAAACGAAGCATCTATAATAGAAATTTGTACTTTATAACATGATTTGATGAAATAGGTTTAAATGAACTTGTATGAATAGTAAGCACACTGAGGTGGAAAAGAATCACATAAAATGTTTATTTATGGGTTTTATCTAATATGTCTTGAAAGCTTTTGCTAGTCTTGGACAATTAGGCAAATCTAGACTATAGTTGGAAATTTGCTTTTATAAGGGAACTACTGGGTTTTTTTTTTACCTAATCAAAAAAATACTGAGATTCAAATAACAAGACTGACATTGCTTTCAGTGAGAGAAGGTATGCGGGAAGTGAGTAGTTGAGGCAGGCCTGTGAGGAGATTAGCTACTTCTCCCCATGGAGCCAAGTCCCTAAGACAGGGGTTAGTCCCTAGACAGGCAACAGAGAGAAATAAAAGAATACACAGAGACTAAGGTATAGTTTATAGTTTTATATATATATAAAGATCAGATATAACACAGCGGGGAGTACCTAGGAGACTGGTATATCTCCATAAACACCAGCAATATGGTTAGAGTCATATAGGTTTTTATAATCACAGACTATTTACCAGTTTCAGGGTAACATATTTACATAACAGGGAATGCAGTTGCTAGGGGATACAGGTAGTGGGTTAGGGTCAAAAGGCCTTTCAAGGGGCTTCTAAGCTATCTAGGTGAACATACAGGTACAAAGTCTTTCTGGGGCTAGCTTCTAAGTTCTAAGAGGTAGTTGTCAATTAACAGAGGTAAAACAAAAGAGGTATAGTGACTCTATATTTCTTTAATTAGTTATGGTGGACTTAAAGGTAGACAGAAGGAGAGAGGAGGAAGCCCATCTCTATAAAACAGGTTGTTTATAACCACCAGAGCGCATCTCTGGGCAAAGTGTATTCATTGTCTCCGGCTCCCATCCTGTGAGCCATATTTGCCTTGCCTTGTCTTTCAAGACACAGGGAAGCTCACAGATTTTGAGATACTGGGAAGCCTTCCTGGAAAACATCCCTACCGGAGATTTGAGGGCTCTCCCATGATAGCAGCCTCTAATAAGTGAACCATTGAGTCCACACATTCCTTCAGGGTAAAACCCTGCAAACTCCTGTTTCTGTCTTTAATATAGTAATATAGGGGTATAGAAAAAATAATGATCTTATGAGCCACATTCCATTAATTCCTCAATCATATTTTCTCAACAAAGGTAGACAGACCTCTTTCTTCATGATGGTTTCACCAAGAACCAATCATCTGTTTGAAATACAAAAAGGTGGGTATGTTTACTTACTAGGAACATAATGACACTTCTTTAAAACATACACCTTCAACATTCTAATGGAGTTAACATGTCAAATAAGTCACAAAAAAATCAAAACAAATGAAAAATAAACTTTGCGAGCAAATCAGGCAGTTTATTTTGGTGAAATAATCAGTAATTTTGGTCTAAATCACCTGCAATAGTCAGCATCACACTTCAACAGGTTGCTCTGACATCATCCGCACAGCTTGTCATCAAAGGTGTGCATCTCAGTATTGCTAATCGGAATGCACCCAGGATCCAGAATAGGGTATACAACTAGATGCAGTTGGCTTGTTTTCCCACTTGACACTTAAGTTCTTATCAACAAGATAGAATTAAATGGCTGCAGCATATTTAACATCACTCTCTATTTAGAACTGCTTTATTCTGAAAGATAAAAGATTCATGACGATGCATCCACTGATATACTCTGTTGATTACTAATTCTAAATTTGTTTAGTGTTTCTAGGTATTGAAGACTGTTAATTGTCTCCCTACTATTTTCCTATATTCTCTAATTTTGCTTAGTGTGGCAATATGCCCATCTAAATATTAATATTTACATTCTCTGGCCTTCTTTGCAACTCAAGTTTTCTCAGAGGCCACAGTCACAGAGATACAATCACAAGCCACTGCAGCAGGGATGACTGCGAGAGAAGCTCTGCCACTGCAGCAGGGATGACTGCGAGAGAAGCTCTGCAACTGCAGCAGACCAGCTGGCGTGGCTGCCTTTTTGCTCCTTTCCCTTTCCCTGCGTCCTGCCGGAGACCAACAAAGGCGGAGCAACGGTGTCTTTCTTCAGGGCATGAGACTGTGCTTCTCACCCTAGAGGTGGTGGAATCAAGAACTAGAGAGAAGTTGGGGACCTAATAACTTTATAGAACCACCACATGAGCCTGGGCCACCTATTGGAGACTTACAGTAGGCGAGAGAAAAAGAACCTTCCTTTGTGGTTAAGCCAAACTCAATTCTGAGTGGTTGCACTGGATACCTTGCTACATTCACCAATGTAATATAGGAAAATTCAAAGCTAAAAGCATGATATTAGAACCCTTACATTTTTAAATATAAAATGGTATTATATCACAAATATATGCATCATGAAAAATCCCAAAAAAGATGTACAAAAGAAATACAATTTTTAAAAATAAAAGCATGAAAGAAGTCAGATTTTATATAAATTAATGATAGCAATGGCTACTATCATGTCCCCATATGATGGAAATCCTACTAGAGAGAGTAATTCTTTACATCAGATGGTAAATATTAAGTCTTTGATTTCTGAAATATACATGGCCAGAAAAAGGAAATATCTCTTCCCCATAAAAGAATGACATTATGTGCCAAAATCTTGGAGGTGAATGCCAAAAACTAGATGAGTCAAAAAATTTGCTGGCATCAATAAATGTACAAGTTTTTAAATTAATCACATTCTTTGAAAAATGTTTATGATATACCCTTACTGCTTGTGATCCCTAGGAGCATGACTATGTTATTAAAGCCAAGAACTCACAGAGTACTTGAATTATAAAGCTAGATTCTGAAACTGAAGGGGCATGATCTCAATATTTTAGCCTGGATCAAGAGTGATACATTTTCGTCACCTGGGATATCACCCTCCCCAGGGTAACCAATGTATGCAAACAGGCTTACTATTATTGTTTAATTGTCAAGAAAACACTCTTAGGAGACAGAAGCTAAAATTCTCTAATGTGGATGAACAATTAGAAAGGTGCACTTGGATTGCAGTAGAAGCATCACTCTTTCCACATACTTTCCTCTGCCATGTTCCTGGACTTGTTCATCAATACGATAATGTCTTAAAGTCCTTTTAACTATTGAATCAATGCTTTGTACTTCTTACACCGATATCTAATACACAAACCAGAATTAAAGCAGTGTAATGAATGGAAGATATGGAGTTAAAGAAGAGAAAGGGAGAATTTCACATGTAAACGTACACAAACCCTGCCAGCTAATGTTTTATTTGGCTTTTGTAGGTGAAATAACTGAAAGATAGTCTCAAGAAAAAGGAGGTTCTATATCCCCTATATCCCTAACCTTTGGATGTATGTTAACATGCATAATAAAATAGCAGGTGAAGACTCATTCATACAAAAATTTCCTGAGTGCCAAGTAGAATTAAGACACTATGGAGTATATACACATGTAACGAGTGCGATGAGCACCATCTGGGAGATGGACACGCTTGAAGCTCTGACTCCAGGGGAGGGGAAGGAGAGGAAGGCAACACACATAACCTAAATATTTGTACCCCCATAATATGCTTAAATTTAAAAAAAGACACTATGGGGAATACCAGGTATGTTTCTTGCTCAAGGTGTTCCAATCACTGTTGGATTTTGATTCTGAATAAATTGGATTTTTAAAAAAATACTATTGAAGTAGGTACCACTAGTATTTTGATTTATGTTTTGTAATATTGAGGCAGGATGAGGCAAGGTATGCATCCTGAAGTCACACAAAGCAATGTCTTTAGGCAGTGGCATGTGTTATGGTTATATGCCAGTCTACATTTAAATGCCAAACCCACCAATCTAAGCTAATTTTAAAGTGAAATAGAAATTAATACACAGAAATAATATTTTCTTTGGGGCTTCATTCTTTCATATCTCAAAACTTAAAATATAGGCAGGCTTAGTCCAGGATGCTGGAAAGTACAACAAGCAGTTTGAAAATTGCCACCACTTCCACCGTATTTCTCCCTTCTTGACTTGTCACTCAAAAGTGAATACAACAAATGTCTACCACTCTTTCTTCAGTGAACACTGGCATTTTCTGATAAGGAAAGCCATTAAGAATAGAATAGCCATTAAGAACACTATCACCCTAAATCTCCTAATTTAAACGATTATAAATTTTAAGATTATGAATTCTCTTTGAGAATTACACCCCTTCCCCACCCTCATCACTTTGTTTGAGAAATAAAGTTAATTGTAATCAACTTAAATAATACTACACTAAAATCTACTAATAAGCCTAAAATGTTTTATTTTCTGGAAGGAGGGTTAGACTTTCTTAAAAATAATAATAAGGATTAGACACAGATGAGTTCATAGAAATGAATGTAGTTCTATTTTAATATGTTTTTATTTCATTATTTTAAAGAGAAAAGAATTAAATTCTGATTTTTTATTACTGAAGAACAATAAGGAATTAATCTGGAGTAATTCAGGAAGCTATTATAAAATAGTAGCTCTTCATTAAATGTCCCTAATGTATTTAACATATCACAAGTAGTGAGGTCAGCCTAGAGGTAATTATTATACATTTCAAAACACTGCACCTTTTTTTAAACTCTAGGATGCAATATGAACTGCTGCAGACTTCCAAGCTGCACTGTTCCAATTCTGAAAACATCCACCTGTAATTAAAGAACAAGCACACAGGGAATGCTAAATGAAAGGTGTAACATTTAGTGCACCAATTGCTTTAAAACATGTCTTTCACTCCCTTTTTTGGCAGCTTGTGAATATTTTTGCATGAATTTAACTTGTATCGATTTCTCTTAACTTCTTAAAAATACAACCCTGACACAGTTCAAATAATCCTATTCTTTTTGAAGTCTTTCAGAACCTTTTATAGCTGAAGAAACTAAAGGGTACAGATCTGGCGAGAGGCCAGCAGAATGGGAACTCAGGTTCCTGAGAGTCTCAGTCAGGTACTCTCAACTCCACTGCTGGGAGAGGTTACTGAGAAATTGTAAGCACTGCCACTGTCGATGATATACAGTGTTTCAAAAGCGTCCATGCTCGATTTAAAGTTCCACTAAGCATATCATTGCTTGTCAGCTGTTGGGACATACATACTAAATAAGATGACACATGATAGCTTGTGGGGGAAGACAGGCAGTGTATATTAAAGGAGAACTAGAAGCCCCATCAATTATTACAGCCTCTAAATACTCAGCATTCAGCCAGCATGAGCTCTAGGGCTATAGAGACTGGTTTAGAATTGATTTTAAGTCTCAGTAGCTGAGAACAAGCATGCAAAGGATACAGAAAGAAACCAAAACTTGGGTAACCACTTAATCTTATAATGAGCAGCGTATATGAGAAAAGAAGAAAAGTAAAGTTTTTCCTGGAGGTATTTTTCTTCAGAAGCACAGAACTAAAAACTGGTAGAAGATCAATTAGTAATCAAGTGCATTATAGAAGATAAAGAGAAAATGTATGAAGACCCACTAATTTTAGGGTGAATGCTGCTGAATTACAACTAATATTCTATCTCATCCAAATAAAGAAGCTGATATTTTTACATTTTTTCCATTCTCAAGGCAAGTACAGTAATTATTTGTCTCTACTCAATGTTTTAGTTATATTAACTAATTGGTCCATACACGAGAAAAAATTTACTTGTTAATTTTGGTCAAAGACAAAGGTTTTACATTCTTATTTTTCCATTACTAGTTCATAATAGAAATTGAATTATTTGAAATTTAATAAAATAGTGAATTTTTAAGAATTACTGTCTTTATGCCAAACTTGTCTGTCATTGCAGCAATTCCAATGTTCGGTGGACCCATCCACAACCCTTGACCCTGCTCTAGTGCAGTGGTCTTCACTAGCCTCCACTTACCACTATCATGGACAAACTCTGGGCTTAGTCTTCATGAGAGTTCTCCAACCTCTGAGACCTCAAATAGAGCTCATTCTCTCACTATAGGCCAAACACACCCAGCTGTTCATTTTTGACTCCAAATACATCTGTTCATTCACATTAATTGCCACCTTAATTTTTTTCTATTAACCTTTAATCAGTTCTGCTGGTCTCACATCATTCCTTAGCTAACGTAGATCATAATGCCAGTTACTTGGATATTTCTCTCCCATCACCCTCATTTTCCTTTCTTGTTTGTCCTTCTGTCCTACCTGTTCTATCAATTCAACGTCAAGACTAAATTACTAATTACCTCCTCTGTGCCTGTACTTCCTTTTTTTCTTCTATGAATTACCCAGTCATATCCATTAACCATTTTCCTATCAGGGTTTTTGCCTTTCTGATAAAGATACTAATATCTTATTTGTTATATGAATTGTGTAAGTTTAATCTGCATATTCGTATTTCATCTATATGGATTGCAAGTATCTTGTCTCAGGTTCTTCTCTTTTAATGAAAATATGTTGTGTTTTATTATATAGAAATTTTTAATTTTAATATATTCAAATTTTTTAATCTTTGTGTCTTGATCAAGGTTACTTTCCTTACCATGAAATAAGAATAGCCACTTATATTTTCTTCTAATATTTCTAAAGTTTTATATTTTACATTTTGTAATTTCACAGAAGTAAAATCAATTTTTGTGTATGGTCTTTTAAAAGGTAAGCTTTAGACAAATTAAATACAGTAGAGTTTATAATTTGAGTAAAGAGTAATTCATGAATTGGGCAGCAGTCAGAACCAGAAGAGCTTCAGAAAGTTCCCCTCAGTAGTGTGAGTGACAAGATTTTATAGGCCAAGGCGGAAGCAAAGTAGAAAAATCACCTGATTGACTGTAGCTAGGCATTTGCCTTAATAGGGCATTGGCTGCCTGTGATGGCTGAAGCTCAGTTGTTTGTGATTGGATGAAACCCAGCTATTTGTTATAACAAATATACTCTTAAATTAGGTTTGGGATTGTTTAGGTACCCACTTAGGTTATATTTGTTACAAAGAAACTTATAGTACTGGTACAGAGACAGGCTCAGGCTAATGGGCTCCTGCTTATTGTTAGATAGAAATCAGATTTTATCTTCTTTAAGGTTGTTAATCGACTGTCCCACTTGTTGAAAGTTCATCCACAACCACTAACCTGTGATGCCACCTCTGTCACATTCCTGGGTTTATTTCTGGGCCCTTTATTTTGCCTCATTTCTTTTG
The DNA here is from genome assembly GCA_008750895.1 of Mirza zaza. Lineage (NCBI taxonomy): Eukaryota > Metazoa > Chordata > Mammalia > Primates > Cheirogaleidae > Mirza > Mirza zaza. The sequence goes on along the minus strand of VSMD01001970.1, from coordinate 16,675 downwards.
GTTAGACCTCTGTTTACACTATGTAGTCTTACTTACTAAGCTCTAAAATGCATGTTGTTATCTAGGAAAGCTGTTCTCAGATGTTCTCCAATATTTTCTTAGCTATTCTCGGTCTTCATTTATTTTGCATGAATTCTAGAATCAACTGACCAAGTTCTACAAAGAGAAAAAAATGAAAGAAAAACAGATGGAAGGAGTGGAGGGAGGGAAGGATGGAGGAAAAAGAGGAAGAAGGAAAGAAAGTGAAAGATGGATGTATAGTCTTATTGGTATTTTATTAAAATCAGAGTTAATTATTCAGATAATTAATTAATATTGCAATTAATAAATTAATATGACTATTAATTTATCTCATCTATGAATATAGTATTATATTATTTTCTGTATATTTAAGCATAATTTTGTATTTTTAAATAGTTTTATTATTCTTCACATCTTCTATAGGATTTATTCTATAACCTTATAATTTTTTCTTTTGATTGATTATATTTTCTAATTAGTAGTTGCTGGCAAATAAGAATGTACTTGATAAGAATCTTAAATTCAGCATGATTTCTAAACTTTCTTACATGTTTGTGTAAGTCTCTTGGACTTCTATGCAGATACTCATTGTTGTGAACAAAGACAATTTTATTTTTTTCTATTGTGATATAGACTTTCAATATTTTTTCCTTTTGTTATTGTTTACTATAGACTTTTAGTAGATACCTTTTATCAAATTGAGGAAGTTTTTTTGTATTCCTAGTTTGCAAAATGTTTCTGTTGTTGTTGTACTAACATTAGTGTATGTTTAATTTTATTGAGCATGTTGTAGCATCTTTTGAAATGATTACATAGAGAAGCCTGTGTTTGACACAGATTCTCTATCAGCTCAATAACTTCACTGCCAACCAAATGAGACACAAAATTGTTCTAAATTCCAGTCATGTCAACATTGGCTTCTATGCCTACACCACCATGAGCTATGCATAGTGAGAGACTAAAGGATTTTATAGATCTCCAAAAACCCCAATATAGGAAGCTGCATTAAATATTCTTCTTGACCTTGAACCTTCTTAGCTCCCTCTCTCTAGATAGAGGACCCATCTAAAGTCAACAAGGTATCCTAAAATATATATTCTCTCTTTCTGACAAATGATTCCCAAAGGATATCATGAAATTTATTTATTTTCCCTACATCTCAGCAGAGGAATTTTGGAAATGAATGATACAGAAGTAAAGTAGTCAGCTGTGGGTGGTCTGGAAGTGTTGGATTTCCCATCAGCATTTTGTGGTCCTACAGACATATTGGAATAGACTTTCAAGGTCTTCAACAGACTTTTCTATCATTAAATCACATGTTATTCTCAGAATAGAGCCAACTTGTTCATAATATATTATTGGCGCCATTACTAAATTCTTTTGGTAAATAATTTAGTAAGGATTTTATAATTAGGTTTATATAAATTTATGTTTTATACGTACATACTGCGTTTCCCTGAAAATAAGACCTTCCCATAAAATAAGCTCTAGAAGGATTTCTAAGCATTTGCGCAATATAAGCCCTACCCCGAAAATAAGACCTAGTGATGGGCAGGGCTATGCAGCGCATCTGCACAATGCATGCATTTCATCACAGAGCAGTAAAGAAGACTTGAGCAGCCCTTCTCATCTGCCCCATCGTGACAGCTATTATCCCAGAAGTGGCTGGAAAGGTGTGGGCAGCCCCACCAAGTTTGGCTGCCCTTGTCAGGTCCCGGCCATCCTGTGCATGCTGCAAGCTAAGACTTTGAGGGGAAAATAGCATATCCCCTGAAAATAAGCCGTAGGGTATCTTCTTGAGGAAAAATAAATGTAAGACCCTGTCTTATTTTCGGAGAAACAGTGCATATATAAAATGTACATACATTATATATAACATACATATGTATTTTATAAATTTATATAGTTCTCCTTCCATTTATTTTCTGGCCAAAGGTATATCTACTTTACTAATCTTTTGTAGAACTAGCTTTTGGTTTTACTGATGCTATTTACTATTTCTTCGGTTTTAAAAAATATTTTCTGATTTTCCTTTATTATTTTCTTCCTTCATCCTTTGAATTTGCAATGTTTTATTTTTTTCAACTTCTTGAATTGAGTGATAAGGTCATTTGTTTTTAATCTTTCTTCCTTTTGAAAATTTACACTCAGGACAATTTATTTTCTTCAAAGGAAATTTTGTTACATCTGAAAATCTTTCATGCATGTACTGTGTTATGTTGTTTAGTTTTTCATATTTCATAATTTTCATTGTGTTTTGGATCCACACATTATTTTTGCATGTTTTAAAATATCCATATATTTGGTTTAGACCTATTTTGTTTTGTTTTGCTTTTGATTGCTAATCTTATTACATTTTGGTAACAGAGTGTTTTTATCATTCTGCTGCATTCTCATAATTTCCTCAGCCTTGTCTTCCAGAAACATTGACTAAATTTCAGTGAGTGTATTTTTTATTTATTGTTAATCCTGTGTGCCCAGATATGAGCATCTTCCCACTGAGGAGCTTATCGGGGCTTCTCTGAAGCCAGGAGGAAACCCATGTTCAGCTCTTTAGTTCAGAGAGAGAGAGAGAGAGAAAGAGAGAGAGAATAGGGGAGTGCAAGAGAGGGAGGGAAGGAGAATGTAGACCCTACACACACCTTTATGCAGATGTCCTTTTTAATTTATCCCCCACAAAGAGGCCCTAGCAGAGACAAGACCTTTTTCTTTCTTTCCTGGTGCTAATTGCCAGCCACTGGGCAGAGTGATGTTGGAGGGGCGACGCTTTCCTCTGCAGGCCATGCTGGGGTGCTGCCCTCTTCCTGGGCCCAGGCCCATCTCCTGTCCCACCACAGCCCCTCGAGCTGGTGCTCACGGCCTTTCTTTGTGCCTCGCATTCCTCCCTGTCTGCTCAGAGGCCCTGTACATGTAGGAGGAGGAGGAGATGTATTCACTCATCTGCTGTAGGGCCACAACCGAAAGGTTTCCTAACTCCTCTCTTCTGTTTTTTTTCTCCTAAACTCAAGTTTCTTTCATTTTAAAATAAAACAAACACCCACTAAGCCTCTGTGCCCTGTTCCAGCTATGATCTTCACTTTCTTCCCTCCTCTTCTCAGTTGAGGTACAAATATACACTTACTAGGTCTCCTTGCTATAGTCCTCATAGCAGACCTTCTTTTTCTTGCTCCTTTTCGCTGAAAACAGGACCCCACACAACCCCCCCTCCACTCCAGAGACAATCTCTTAACTCCTACTGCTCAACTTCTCTACTATAGTGACTCATTATCACCCCAGAATAAAGTCCCCACTCCTTAACAGGACTCAAGAGGCCCTAGACCAGCCTTCTGCCTTTATTCTCTTGTGTGTCACCGTCCCTTTCTTAAAAACTTAGGAGTTCCATAACACTCCTAGAGTGTTCAAAGGACAGTGTGACTTCATGACTTTTTGCTTTTGCAGGTGTTATTCTCTCTGCTAAAATGATTTCTCTTTACCTGCACAGAAAATTTCCAATCAAACCTCAAAACCAAGCGCAGAGATTTTCTCCTTGGTGGATCCTTCTCTACTTGCCCCAAATACAATTAATCTCTCTCCTCCATTGCATTATATGTTTAAATGGTTCATCTAGTACTAAATTTAACATGCAATACTAAAAATATTTTCCTAGATATTTATTCACATCCATTATACCCTGTGTTCTTGTTAAGGTGGGACTCATAGTTTATTTGTCAATAAGTTCCCAATAGGTAGCACATTGCCTGGCACGTGCAAGCACTCAATATATACTCATAAACATTCACTGGGATGTTATAACTAGGTATAGCAGTCCCTCAGTATCCATGGGGGTTGGTTCCAGGACCTGGTTGAATGCCAAATTCAAGGATGCTCAAGTCCCTGATATAAAATGGTATAGTATTTGCGTATAACCTACACACATCTTCCCCACATACTTTAAATCATCTCTAGATTATTTATAATATATAATACAATGTAAATGCTATGTAAAGAGTTGCTATACTATGCTGTTTTTAAAATTTGTTTTATTTTTATTGTAATTTTTTATTGGTTTCATTTTTGTATATTTTCAACTTGTGGTTAGTTGAATCCATGGATGCAGAACCTGCAGATACAGAGGGCCAATTGTATCTTGGTTTTATAGTAAAAATTCATGAATACTCTTATAAAATAAAAATTGGTTTTTAATTATTATATATGTGAATATAAAGGTAATGAATGAATGAAGAATTTGGCATTGGAAATCCAGAATCTTGGAATATCACGTTTCCCAACATTGTTACCAATCTCCGCTGAATGACTGGGCATTTGAACCATAAAGTTATAAATGACGTCATTAGTACCTATGAATTTAGATGTTCCAGGGCATTTGGTTGAAGACAGATGTCTGTTAAATAATGTCAGCTTTGATCTGAGTTGTTAACTTTTATCTGCTTGATAATGTTCTACATCTTTCCTTTACCTGCATTAATTCTCCCTGAATCTCTTTCTTTTTCATCTCTGGACCTTCTTTGTGTTTTTAACTTATGTTTTTAACTGCTTTTTCTCCATTAGTATCTCTTTTCATCACTTCGTGTAAACTGTTGTTCAGTTTACACAAAATAGTAGCCAATATATGTTATTTTGGATCAAAAAAATACATAAAAATGTTTTCATCTATAAGAGAATATGAATTAATGTATTGTTTTAAATGTATAGGTGTAGGTTAATTCAAGGTATTAAATATTCCACATGGATTAAAATATCATTTAAAAACTTCTAAGAAATAATTTATTGCTGTCAACACAATGCCCTGATTATAATAGTGCCTGAAGTATTTTCATGGTGCTTTACAGTTTACAGATGTTTTTGATAGACTTCATGTATTTGTAGACAATAGGGTGGAAGGCAGATGGTGTCATTTCTCTTGCATGGTTGAGGAGGCAGAGGCCTAAGCATACAGCCCCTCAGCAAAACATCTGGCCTGGGACCCCGGGTCTAGGATCCAAGTTAACTCTAGTGCAATGCCTTCTCACGTGCATCTCATGTAAGGGTTACAGTCAAACAGAAACAACAGAGACCTCGCTTGCAGCCTAAGGTAGAAAATAAAAATGAGCCTACTACATAGCATGACATAATGTGGCATAATACTACAACAGAGACCTCGCTTGCAGCCTAAGGTAGAAAATACAAATGAGCCTACTACATAGCATGCTCAAACTTGGGTCATGTATTCATACCTATAAAAGTCAAAAACAGCTGGGCACAGTGGTTCATGCTTGTAATCTCAGCACTTTGAGCAGCTGACATGGGAGAATCCCTTGAGGCCAGGAGTTTGAGACCAGCCTAGACAACATAGACAGGCAACATAGAGAGCCATGTCTCTATAAAAAAAATTAAAATTAGCTGGGTGGGGTGATATACACTTGTAGTCCCAGCTACAAAGCAAGACCCTGCCTCTTTAAAAGAAAGAAAAAGTCAAAACCAAACAATAACAAAAACAAAATCTTTACAGACCCCTAAGTCCATTATGTTTATTATAATGTAATGTTCCTTAAACATGTACACATAAAACATAAAATATAAATTGCTTATGTTCCTAGTTCTGTTACTCTCCACCAAAAATAAATTTATAAATTAAATGAAAATAACACTAAAAGGCAAGAAACCTCAAATTATCCACATGCATTTAATGGGATTGATAATGCTGCTTTCTAAATATATATCACAGCTTCCGAGAGTACTAACTATTGGGTGCAGGTTTTTTTCAGTTTGACATAGTTAAATTACCACAAATCCTTGCCTTTTCAAGCTACTATAACAAAATGCCATAGACTGGGTGGCTTATAAAAAACAGAAATTTATTTCTCATAGTTCTAGAGGCTGGGAAGTCCAAGATCAGAGTGCTGGCAGATTCAGTGTCTGGTGAGGGCCAGCATTCTGGCTCATAGTGTACCTTCTTGCTATTCCTTAGTCCTGTTATGAGGATGCTAATCCCACTTATGAAGGCTCTGCCCTCATGACCTAATCATCCCCCAAAGGCCCCTCCTTATAATACCATCAACTTGGGAGGTAGAGCTTCAACCTTCAATATTCAGCACAAACATTCAGATCACAGCACCATGTAGCACATGAAAAGTCAGTTGTCCCTCAACTTTTCTCTAATCAATTAATATACCATTCATAGCAACCTATAAAGCCATTTTTTATTTAATTGACCCAACCACATCATCTATATATTAAGTCCACCCCTGAGATTTTTCATCTTGCAAGCATAAATAAATTAGTTCTACTGCTATCAACACATTTTTAAACACAGGCATACATGCAGTGTATATCCTAAAATAATGTGATAGTGCTTGGTTATAAATTAGTCCTCCAGATAATCATTATAGAATATTATTATATTGATTTTTCTGGTTATGATCAATATGTAAACATAATTTAAAATGTATCATAGCAAACCACAAGACTAACCCCCAGAGATCTACAGACAGTAGTTTGAGAAGAGCTAATATAGTGGGAAACTGTTCTGTTTTAAACTGAACTGGACTTGATATTCCACCAGAACAACCATAAAACAGGACTAGATGAAGCAACAAGTAGTGAGAACTGAAATTCCCCAGAGAGGGAGAAGCAATAAGCAAAGTGAGCCCCTAATTTCTCATTCTCTGCCTGGGACCATTTTTATCAAGGTGGAAGGGTGGAGTCCATACCACACAAGGTGTCTGCTGAGCTATGGAAGCAGAGGTCAGTGTCCTGGGTAGATAACGGGGCTGGAACCTACAGAGCAGAACGCCAAGAGGAGAGAGCTGTATGCAACTGGCCCCAGAATCTCCAAGCTGAGCCCCTGAGTCTTTGGCTGAGGTCTGGGCTGCGCATGCACAGGCCAGAGCTCCCCAAGACCAGAAGAGGGAGTCTCCCGCAGGATAAAGATCAGGACACAGGTAACGCAGGTTGCTAAATTCATCCACTAAAAGGCAAGTTCAAGGAGCTCAGTTGAAATCCAAGCATGAAAGATGCACCAGAAATTCAAGTCTAAGAAACCTTGGTATGATGACTTACAGACGAGATTTGAGATCAAATGAATGATCTTCACTATTTGAGAATAGCTAATAATATTGGTACCCTGTTATGGGTAGGAACTTCTTTGAATTTTTGGATAAATATTTTTGTTTTATGAGCTATTTTTAAGCCTCTGCTCTTTTAATTGGAATGGATATTACATTCTTTAATTTATGTAATGGGTTTTGGAACCAGAGGGAACTTAATGAATTAGACCCAGCTCCCTTCTGAGTTCTGGTGTCACATTGTTTACGAAGCCTGATGAGCATGATAATTTTTTCCAACCTTCAGAATGAGTATTTGCTTTTCCTTATTTTAAATTAGTAAAGACTCTCACCTTACATGCAGCCAGGGAAAATGAAGCCTGAACAGAACCAAAACGTCCCTTCCCTCTAGACACAGGAGGCTTCTGCTTTGCTTTAACTGTGTCTATATTCAGAAGATAGCTTCTCATCAGAAAAAATAACATATTATGAAATAAAGGCATCCCTTTTGAATGTGAATGTTTGGCTTCTCTCTCTTTGCATGTTAACATTTGGTCAAAGACGACTTCAACATCCCAGAAGGACTTCACATCCACAAAATGCCTATCCAGCTCCTGGCCTTAAAGGCTTATTTAAACAGGAAAAAAAAAGAAAGAAAAATCTGGATTTCTTTATTTTCTTCCTGAACCTTTAGTTTATAGGTAAAATATTTTCCTTAATAACACAAGACAGCCTCATTTGTCCAGCCTGATGAGACAGCGGATTTGAGCAGAAGAGTCCCTTTCAGGGTGGGTCTTCTGAGTTTTTAAGCCAAAAGAACAGACAGATACAGCCATGCACAACATAATGATGCCCATGGCAGGTCAATGGTGAACTGCACATACAATGGTAGTCCCATAAGATTATAATATCATATTTTTGCTGTATCTTTTCTATGTTTATATATACAAGTACCATTGTTGTTACAATTGCCTACAGTATTCAGTAAAGTAACATGCTGTACAGGTGTGTAGCCTGGCAGCAATAGGCTACATCACATAGCCTAGGTGTGTAGTAAGTTGTAGCATCAAGGTTAGTGTCAGTGCACTCTGTGATGTTCGCACAAGGATGAAATCTCCTAACAGCACGTTTCTCAGAACATATTCCCGTCGTCAAGCAACATATGACTGCATTTAGAAATGATACTAAAACACTTCATTTAAACTGGCAACTGGCCATGCCTGGTGAGAGCACAGGGAGAGTATGTGACACAGAGATAAACTGAAGTCACATAGAAGGGAAAGAATATTTTCAGAGAGATTGTTCTTAAAGAAAATCTTTGAATTCCAAAAACCATGATAAGAAAAAAGGAAAAAGTACACACACATATATGTATATACACATATGTGCGGGGGGGGGGCTATGTAAGCATATGGAGGGAGAGAGACAGAGACAGATGGGAATGTTTTCCCAGATATTAAATTTCTGTGTCCTTCTCACTCTGTTGAGAGGGTGTGATGACTCCCAAAGAGAACGCACCTCTGAGCCAGTGACTGTATTACTATTCTAGTTTCCCACATGCTGCCACCATGGTGAAGGAAAGGGACAGAGAAAAAGTCTTTTCCAGAACATGCTCAGTTATCTTTAAGAGGGAGATGGGTGAGTAATTTTCTAATATATGAAGATTGCAGAATAACGAGCTGTTTCGGATTTTGAATTAAGATATGGCTGTTGCCAATTGATCAGTGGTCCCCTAAAGATGCTCAGGTTGTCTACTTATAGGAGAACAGGCAGATATTTATTCAGAAGGGGATGTTGGTCTTTAAGCTTGAATTTCTGAAGCAAGAGCTGCCAGGCCTGACAGTTGTGGGGGAAAGGAAAGGAGGGAGTCAGGGTTCTAGCTGTAGCCTATTCCCATGTCCTGGATGGCTTTGAATTTCAGGCTCAGCTTACCCCCAGGGACAGCAGTGTGTGGGCTCAAGGGCAGGACAGCTGCAAATGGGCACTATGCTCCAGGACAGGGGCACAGCAGGGCTGTTGGCCCAGCCACACTCTGCTCACAACAATAGCCTCCTGTGCCTTCAGCATTCCACTGCAAGGACGTCCCCAGCCGTTCACAACTTACCTTCCTCGGTGGTGCCTGCCAACTACATGAGAGAGCCATCTTCAGGCCAGCCTTGCAGTCTCAGCAGCACGACCTGGGCCACGAGGCAGGAGGCACTGCTCCTTCATTTTCCTGTGCTGTAGCCAGGCACTCTGGGCTCAGGGTGTATTCATGCTCCTCCACCTGTTACCTGGAGAAGGAGGTGCCTGGGCCCCTTAAGGCATGTCATAAAGTCAATGTATGCTTCTCTACCAATTTACATGCACCTTCCATGTAACATTATGTGTTATCTTGCACGAGAGCAGAGTTTTCCAAGTGACATGGCAAAGAGTATGATCACATTTTATAGATAAAGAAAAGCAGGTGTAATTCTGTGAGGTGGCTCCCCAAGGTGGCACAGCTAATAAACAACACAGCTGGTACTCAGACACAGTGCTTTAAGCCAGCCCTCAATGACATGTCACTTTTCAATGTTTGCTGCAATACCTCCTCCATCCCCAGCCATGGTTCTCCATAGACTTGACCCAACTTGCCAAACAGTTTCAGTCACCCAAGCCAAACTAAGCTGTGTGAGTAAATGATAATCTGTTTCGGTTCTAAGTAAGCCCTGGTTCGGCGTGATTGTCACTCAAGGGATGCGGACACAAGCCAGCAGAGAGAACGCTGGGCATATGGCTTCCTCCAGCTGGGAACTGGCTCCCAACTGCCTCCTTGTCCTGCTCCCCTCAGTCTGCCCTGCACCCCAAGGCCCCGTGTTCACCAACCCACTGCCCTCTCCAGTGTCTTCAAGGGCTCTGCTGTGCTGTTAGCAAAGTTAAGTTTTTAACAACAACCTGCCTCATCTTGTTGGGATCATCAAGGTTGCATCCTAACCTTAAATATAATCAAATTTGTAGTAGTCAAGTAACAATAAATGTAGTTTAAATAATCATGTTGATGTAAAACTAATCTAAAATTTAAAAATTGAAGCTAGTGAAAATGTATATAACTTATCTCACAGAAAAGGTTACATATATATCCCTTAAATATATAAAAATGGGGAGAAGGGCAATGGTACTATAGAAAAATGGGCTGAAAAATGGTTGCACAGATTCAAAAATAGAAGTGGTTTCCTATGAAAAGATGCTCAGCCTTGTGCACGAAAATATAAATCAAAACTACATGGAGATATTATTTTAACTACAATTCCCACATGTTTATTATAACATCGTATTGGCAAAGGGGCCCACGTCTTATCTTTCCAAAGAGCTTGTACCCACACAGAAGACAGGAGCCATGTTTCATATTTCTCTATTTCAGTAGTATCTGAATACATATCTAATTAATAAATATCAGAGGATCTAATGCTGTGGATGCTACTAATGATAACTTGTAACTCTTCAAAGTTGCCACAGTCTCCAGAAGTAGAAAAAGGCCATAGATGGAGGGGTGCGAGTGGAAAAAAGCACTTATCTTCTCTGCCTAGGGTGACTCTATTGCACTGGAATGGAGCATATAGTCATCTTCTTGCCTGGGTACAATTTTGAAAAGAAGAATAAAACAGTGGCAATTCATAAGGCTACTGTGCATTTTCAGTCTTTTTCTGGCAGTACTCTGGAATATTCAGAGAAACTTTTTTAGAATTCTGTGATCATGCATCTAAGTCATAGTATTTCACCCCCTCCTCAAGGATGTCACAGATTAGTATAGATCACAAAGTGAATTTTAATCAACACAGTGAAAACAAAGGTTTAAAGCAAGACAAGTTTGAAAGTAGTTGTGTGTAATACCTGTGAGAGGATGATGACTGAGCAGCTTGTCAAAGTAAATTGAGGAGGGACAGAACTAAGGACAAAACAGTATGCTGTCAATTGTTTTGGTTCACAGGTGATAGGAAAAATGTCTCCAGGACATTTACTTGTAAATATCTTCCTGCAGCTCTTTGAATGGGCTTTCCATATTGAACGATACAACAGAAGGGCTCAGTCCCAAATATTATGACATTTTATGTCGTCATTATTTAAAATGCTTCTAAAATGCCAAAAAGAGTGTAATGCTAATGGGAAGAAAAGGCAGCTTTGCATAGTTTTGACAAGGTTAGAATAAAAAAAGATAATTCCTAATGGTGGGGGAGGTTAAATCTAGAATTAGGTTATTAGGTATGAAATGTCCAAATTCTGTAAGTACTAAGTTTGACAGTTGATATCTCTGACATTTCACTTTGACACTTCTTGTTTTATTTTTATTGTGAATGTACATCCTCAGTCTTTCAAACATACATTTTGTCTTGTGACTACTCCCCCTCCCTTTTTAGAGAAATTTTTTTAAACCATAGATAAGTCAAAAATTTGTGTTAATTTCAAATATGAGTTCCATCACGGAACCAATGCAGGCAGACAGCTCGAAATGTGAAAGAAGTGTTTACAAAGTTTGTGGCTAATGAGCACATAGTATATAGATGGTTTGAGAAGTTCCATTCTGATGACTTTAATCTTGAAAATGAGCCACGTGGACAACCTGAGACCAAGGTGAGTAATGATGAGCCGAGAGCTATGATGGAGGCGAATCCATTGCAACTTGTGCATGAACTAGCAGCAAGGTTTGATGTTACTATTCCAATACCGGACCATTTGAAGCAAATGGTCCATTCCAAATACCGGACCATTTGAAGCAAATGGGCAAGGTAAAGAAGCTGGATAGATGGGTTCCCCATGAATCAAATGAGTGCAACAGAGAAATCATCTAGAACAGAAGTCCTCAAACTACGGCCCGGGGGCCACATATGGGTGTTTTTGCCCGTTTGTTTTTTTACTTCAAAATAAGATATGTGCAGTGTGCATAGGAATTTGTTCATAGTTCTTTTTTAAACTATAGTCTGGCACTCCAACAGTCTGAGGTACAGTGAGTGAACTGGCCCCCTGTTTATAAAGTTTGAGGACCCCTGGTCTAGAAGCTTGCCTTTCTTTGCTGTCACGACATAAAGTCGAACAATTTCTACACCGTATTGTTACATGTGATGAAAAATGGATTCTCTTTGATAATAACAAACATTCAGCACAATTATTGAATAAAGATGAAGTGCCGAAACACAATCCAAAATCAAATATTCGTCAAAAAAAGCTAATAGTATCTATTTGGTGGTCCAGCGCTGGTATTATCCAGTACAGCTTCATGAAACCTGGTCAATCGATTACAGTGGATGTCTACAGCAACCAATTGGATGAAATGATGAGTATGCTTGCAATTAAGCAGCTGAGATTGGTCAATAGAGACCGGCTAATCCTCTTGCAAGACCACATATTGCACAAACAATGCTGACTCAAACTACAGAGGTTGGACTTGGAAACTCTCTGTCATCCACTGTATTCACCAGACCTTGCACCATTGACTACCGCTTCTTCCAGGCTTTGGACTACTTCTTGCAAGGAAAAATATTCAATTCTCAGCAAGCTGTGGGAAACACCTTTTGTGATTTCATCACTACTCGCTGTCTAGGCTCCTTTGCTGCTGGCACACACAAGCTACTGTTAAGACAGTAAACTGTGTCAATAGTTAAGGCGCATAGTTTGATTAATTGTACTGTTTCTGGTTTGAGATATAATCAACTACACCTTGATTCAAAATTGGACATTCCATATTTAATGACCTAAATAATATACCTAATGTAGAGATGTTGTACCTTCAATAATATGTGTCTATAAGAGAAAAATAATGTTCTTATTTGCTCGGAATTGTAATGTGAACAAAAACTGTAAAAGGGAAGAGAGATGTTTGGTGTAACTAGCAAACTTCACATTGTTAGCTTCTGCACAAGTGTTTGTAAAAGCATTAAGTATGCTATTAGTTAAAACTATTAACATAACATTAAAAAGCACCAATGCATAAATTTTTACAGCTAAAGTCAATAATTAGAGGTACTGAAACAGAGATTTTTCTAAGTAGAGGGCTAAAGTTACACTGCTCATAAATTTTATATATAGTTTTATAATTGAGTTAAATATCCCTCCTTTAGGTTCTTTAGTTTCTTCTGGTAGTTATTAGTTTCAATACCTTGTTTAACGTGCGATGGGACATAGGGAAATGGCAGTGGCATGCCAGCCCAAGCAGGTTGGGTTCAGGACAACAGAGCCTTTCACACCAAGGTTTCTAGAGTTACAGATGTTGCTGAAGAGATCTGTGAGCATCGGAATTCCTCTGGTGAGTGCCAAAGGGGAAGTCCTTGATGTCTTAGTCTTGGTTTCCTTAGAAAGGAGCCTATTCAATTACTTGGGTTCCCCTTTTGAGGACAAATGTAATCTCAAAATTTATATTTGCTTTAAAAAAAAGACTTGCACAACTCAAAGACAAGGCGCAGTCCTAAGAGTGGATAGAAGAGAAGCAATTTGGGGCCGAAAGGTGAAAAATGGCTGGCAGCTTAAAAATAGTCTTTTCCCAACACATCCTTGGTGAGGAGGGAGCTGAGAGGTTAGTGAGGGAACTGACAGAGTGTCCTGCTGTGTCTGGCATGGGTCATTGCAGGCAAGAGGAAAGGGAGCAACCGTGGTGATTACAAAACACTTCCTTTCTGCGGATCCTGCCTTACACCTATCAGCAACAGTGACCCAAACATGTCTCTATCTGAAATTTTCAAATGACTCTGCAGACCCAAAGCTGGGAGGACAGCCAAAGGAAGGGTCCCCATGGTCACAGAAGGCACAGCTTGGAGCAAACAAAAAGCATTCTGCAGGCTGGGCTTGACAGGTCCAGACGGAGGTCGAGGCACACACCGGACACCACCAGAATCAAAAGAGGCCTCAGGGGTATGTCGGGGAAGGTCTCCCAGGAAAATCTGGCAAAGTTCCCAAAGCAGCTGGGCAACAAGTATGCTCTGATGGTCTACAGCATGCCAGGGCCCAGTGAGGTGCTGGGCAGGTGGAGGACTCAGATGTGTGGGCGAGGGTAGCAGTGTCATGGGCAAGGGAAGTTTTGCACACGTGCCGGCGTTCAACCCACGTGAGGGTCGCCTTACCCAGCCCCAGGGGAAGGGCTGTCCGTGACTGCTTTCTTTTTTTTTTCCTTTTATTTTATCATATTACGGGGGTACAAATATTGTTAGGGTTACATATATTGCCCCTGCCACCCCTCCCCCCTGCTGTGCCAGAGCATCAAGCGTATCCAACCCCCAGGTGGTACGCACTGCACTCATTATGTAAATATACACCCTTTTCCTCCTGCCCCCTCCCACCTGCCCACCACCCCATAAAAGTTTATTTTGGACATTTTGGTTACATTGTATATCTTTGCCTCTCCCTAAGAAGGGTTAGAGGTATTCCTCCCCCCCCCACAATGCTCACCACAAACCTAAGATGTGGGTCTCCCCCAACCCCTGAATCCCTGGTGAACATTACCACCATTTGAGCACCGTAGTGTTAATCAGTCAGTACCAATTTGATAGTGAGTAGATGTGGAGCCCATTTTCTTGATCTTGTGTCACCTCACTTTGGATAATGGGCTTAAGCTTAATCCAGCATAGCATAAACAGTGCTAGCTCACTGTCGTTTCTTAGAATTGAGTAGTAGTCCATTGTGAGCATACCAGTTCAAGCAGGCGTGGCACGTCCCTGCAGCACTGTCAAATCCCAGGCCACCGGTGAGCCCGAGAGCCAAGCATAAGTCTGAACCAGTACTGCCCAACAGAACTTTCTGCCTTGATCAGAGTATCCTGTACCTGTGTTTTGTGGCTATTGAGCACTTGAACTATGGCTAGTGTGACTGAGGAATGGAATTTTTAATTTTATTTTAATTAATTTAAACTTGAAGAACCATCTGTGGCTAGTGGCTACCATATTGGACAGCCCAGGTCTGGCGGTCTAAAAGGCAGACGGAAAGCTATGATTTGTAAGCAAACAACATCCACATGTAGGGAGTTGAGAGAGAAAGAGAAGATAAAACAAGAACACCATCACAGCCTATGCAAGCCCAGTTCCTGACTTGAGTGAACTGGTCCAGGTGGAGCACAGGGAAATTACACAGATCTCTCTACTACCTAGAGCATACTGATCCCTCCTCCTGAGAGAAAGAAAAAACACAAACTGCTCTCCATAATTTTTGAGTCAGTAACAATAAGTTTTTTCTTAAAACACTAGTGAATATTCCTTAAATTCCAACTATTATAAGACAACTTAAATTCATGAACATTAGCCCTGCAACCTCTATCCCATTCTATCTTCACTTACAAAGTTCTCTGAGCACCAGGGAGAACTCAGTTACCACAAAACAATCATCCTGGCTCTTAAGAATGTGCTAGACCACTGGTTTAGGTCCAATGAGGTAAACCATGTAGAATTCCTGCTATATTTGCAGGGTAAGCACTTTTACCGGATATCATGTGCTTTTTCCTTGAGAAGATAAGCCTCAAAAGCAGTAAGACATCTTATGCCTTATTAGAAGAAATACTTGAAAATAGCTGGGGGTACATTATGTTTGTCTTAATCACATAAGATTCGTCAATCTCATTCCCATCGTTGCTGGTGAACTCCATGTCAATTCATTGCAAAATCATAAATCAATGGAACCTGAATCCAGACAGCAGATTGTGGTCAGTTCTGGTTCCTGAAACTCATTTCACTGCAGTCCAGATATCTGAGCCTTAATGATTGACCTAGTGTTTCTAAGTTTATCCTAAGAGAAACAATATAGTAATTTCTTAATAGTTTCATT
Organism: Mirza zaza; assembly: GCA_008750895.1. Lineage (NCBI taxonomy): Eukaryota > Metazoa > Chordata > Mammalia > Primates > Cheirogaleidae > Mirza > Mirza zaza. The sequence continues at coordinate 872 of VSMD01001970.1, read as the reverse complement.
AATTCCCAAATGGTAAAAATAAGTATTAATGAATTGATCAGTAGAACTTTGAATTAACAATACTGAATGTGTATATACTTAACGAATATCACAAAAGCAGTTGATATGCTATAGTCATCATTTTTCTTATATTCTGAAAAAAGTGTATTTATAAAAACAATTAAGGAGAGGAAAACATGGCGGAGTAGGGGTGCCCTCCTGGCTCTCTGCTCCCAGAGCGAAGAATGAAGAAAGCGGATAGCCACACGCGAGCGAGCCGCACTTCCACGGGACCAGCTTCGCGAGCCTGCAGACATCCACCGGGAAACGGAGGGATAAGACCATTTACAGCCTAAAGCAAAGTTGAAATGATTATTCTTCCGCCAAACTCAGGGATTCGGAGGCACACGACAGGGAGGGAGCGAGGCGCGGTTTAGGCCGCTGCCGGCCGGCAGTGGCGCCAGCCCTACCCGGGGCTGAGCAACACCCCCTCCCGCACCGAGCTCCACTCCCACGCAGGCCGGGAGGTGCCTGAAGTTGGTGAGAAGTGGCAGCGCGGGACAAAGCCGTGTGGAGAGGAGACTAGAGAGGGAACACTGAGTTCTCCAGAGCACACGGCAGCGGCAGTATAAGGAGCGGGAGGGTCCGAGCCCAGCAACCCCTCTCCGCGCAGCAGGACCCAGAGCCCGCTCGGGCATCTCCCTGCAGAACACTCCCAGGTCAAGGCTAAGGGGAGTTTACACAGAAGGAGGCTTTGACTTTGGATATAGAGGAGGTTTGGGACAGCACTGAGAGGCCAGAGTGCGCTAAGTTAGACTCCTTGATCCATTAGGACCCCCCTCCCTCTGCCCCTCCGGCACCGCTCCCGCCTCCGCACTCCAGCGCTGACCTGG
>VSMD01001968.1:0-60795 GCA_008750895.1 Mirza zaza | reverse complement strand
GGAGGAGCTCCATAAGACACATGGGTGGAGGAGGAGCTCCATAAGACACATGGGTGGAGGAGGAGCTCCATAAGACACATGGGTGGGGGAGGAGCTCCATAAGACACATGGGTGGAGGAGGAGCTCCATAAGACACATGGGTGGAGGAGGAGCTCCATAAGACACATGGGTGGGGGAGGAGCTCCATAAGACACATGGGTGGGGGAGGAGCTCAGTATGACACATGGAAGGGGAGAGAGGGTCTGTGTGACTTAGGTGTGGGGGCCAGGCATGACACATGAGTAGAAAAAGGGCTCAGTGTAGCACATGAGAGGGGCTCAGTGTTTAAAATGTGTGGGCAAGGGCTCAGTGTGATACATGGATGGGGAGGGGCTTCAAGTCACAAGTGGGTGAGGAGTCGCAGTGTGACACATGGGTAAAGGGAGATGTTCCGTGTGACACATGAGTCAAAGAGGGCCTCAGAGTGACATATGGATGGGGAAGGGACTCAGTATGACAGTGAGAGGGACTCCCTAAGACACACAGATGGAGAAGGGGCTCAGCGTGTGTGACACATGTGAAGAGGGAGGGGTTCCAAGTGACATATGAGTGGAGGAAAGATCAGTATGACACAAGATTGGGGGACTCAGTGTGACACATGAATGGCGGAGGGGCTTGGTATGAAACATGGGTGGAGGGGAATTTCCACGTGACACAAAAATGGGACCAGGATGCAGTGTGACACAGGAGTGAGAGACCCTGTGTGATACCTGGGTGGAGAGGCTCCACGTGACACCTGACCCTCAGTGATACATGTGTGAGGGGAGAGCCTATGTGTGATGTATCAGGGGCTCAGTGTGAAACATTGATGGAAGTGGGCTTACATGTGACACATGACAGGAGAGGGGCTCTGTGTACCACATGAGTGGGGAAGGACTCAGTGTGACACGTGTGGGGAAGGGCTCTCTGTGACACAGAGTGGGGGGGCTTAGAATGACATGAGGGGGGCTTGAGTGACACATTAGTAGGGGAGGGGCTCCTGGTGACTCATAAATGGGGGAGATGTACATGTGACACATGAAAGGAGCTCAGTGTGACACATGGGTATGAGGAGGGGTTCCATGTCACATAAGGGGCTCCACGTAACTCCTGGGTGGGATGAGGGTCTCTGTGGGATAAGTGGGAGGAGTGGGACTTAGAGTAACACAAGAGAGGGGCCTTGGTATGACACATGGGTGGAGGAGGAGCCCAATATGGCTCACATTGGAAGAGTGGCTCAGTGTTATACACGGGTGGGTTCAGGGCTCTGTGTGACAAATGGGTAGAGTTCTGTGTGTAACACGAGTGGAGGAAGAGCTCCATGTGACACAAGAGTGGAGAGGGGCTCAACGTGACATAGTAGTGAGAGGTTCTGAGTGACAAGACATTTGTGTGGAAGGGCTCTGGGTGACACATGGCTGGGGCTCAGTTTTACATGAGTGGAGAGAGGGCTCCATGTGACACATTCAGGGGACTCAGTGTGACACATGGGTAGAAGGGGCACTAAGTGACCCTATCACTAAGTGATATAGGTGAGGAGGGGGCTCAGGGTGATAGATGGGTAGGGGGAATGGTTATTTTTGACACATTAGGGGCCACATATGACATTGGTGAGGATGAGGAGCTCAGTGTGACAAAGTGGAGAGACACTCTGTGTGTCCCCTGGATGAGGGAAGCATTCCATGTAACAGGTGTGTGGAGGGGCTCAGTGTGACACATGGGAGGGGGAGGGTCTCACTGTGACACATAGGAGGAGGGACTTAGTGTGACAGAAAAGGGGAAGGGCCCAGTGTGATACAGCAGGGAAAGAGACAAAGTGTGAAACAGGAGGGGAAGGGCTCAGTGTGATGCAAGAGGAGAGGCTCAATGTGACACAGGAGAGAGAAGGACCCAGTGTGACACAGGAAGGGGAGAGGCTCAGTGTGACACAGAAGAGGGAGGGGCTCAATGGGACACACAGGAGAGGGAGGGGCTCAGTGTGACACTGAGTGTGACAAACCAATCAGGCAGAACAGACTTTTTCGGAAAGAACCCAATATCATTTTTGGCACTCTTCAAATCAACATGTACATATGCATCGCAAAGACAAACATTTCACCTCTAGAAGTGCATGAGCCTAGGAGTGGCTTTCACCCTCATGCACATGTAAGGGGGAAATCTGGGGTATCCTGGTTGAAGGTTGGAGACCCAGGGGTCCACCACACCCCAATTGACACCAAAGTATATCCACATGCCACCCAACTCTAATTCAGAATGAAATAAAGCATGCAACTAAATCATACTAAGAATTTACAGACATTCATCCACCAAAAGTACCATTTCCTTAGCAAACTTGCAACATCTTTTGAAGGCCACCAAGGTTTTCTAATACTGAGTACACTCCAATCCTAAAGGGAGGTGACCCTGAAGACATCTGAACCCACATCCCTTCCCCCCGACAATGTCCACAGGATCTTCACAGACACCCAAGAGTCCCAGACTCTGGCTCTCCCAGACCTTGAAATTTCCAAATCAGATACTTGACAATCAAAACTTGGCCAAAAAAAGACATTAAAATCAATAGGCAAAAAAATTCTCATCCATGACCAACATTTTAGAGCACAAAAGTACACTGTTAACAGCTCAATGACACCCAACAAAGCAGACAGCTAGGAGGCCAGCCAGGAGACCCGGGTGCAGAGTCCAAGGAGGGAAGGCACCTGGAGGGACAGGAATCTTGCCAAGATCCTGGGAGTGAGGATCCTGGAAGCAATCTAGGACCCTCAACCCCTCCAGTGCCATTGTTGACCTCAGGTAAGCAAGCCAACACCTCCACCCCACGCCTACACCCACCCCTGCCCCCAGGCTCAGCTTCCTCTGCACCTGCACCAGAGTCCCCAGGCAACCCGAGCCCAGGCTCTCCTGTGTCCAGTGGCGCACATACGTCTCCCTGAGGTGTGCTTTCCCAAGGGCAATGTCCATCTACACGATGCCCGGCACAGAGCCTGGCACACAGTAGACCTTCACCGAATGTGCAAACGAATGAATGAAAGCCTACCATGTACAAAGCCCTGGAGGCCAGAATGAGCCCCGAAGCGTGGATGATGGAGGTGAGGCGGGTGATGGAGGACCAGAGATGAGATGCTGTGCCCAGGATGAGAGGCCAGATGGAGGTGAGAGGAGCCGTGATGATGGAGTCCATGGTACAGACATGCATGAGATGGACCCCCCGAAGATGAGGGGGAGGAAGACGACGCCAGGGCCCATGAGCTGGGCCCAGAAACCTCCGAGGGTCCAGGTAAAGACATGAAGCAGGAGCCTCTACAGTCCAGCCCAGCATTTGGCTGGACACCCCCACCCCGCCCCCACCCCGCCCCCAGCTCTCACTTGCATTAACAGAAAATCACCCGTGTGTGACGCTGGGAGAACAATCACGGAGCCTGAGAACCTTGCCAGTGAAGGGCAGTGGCTACCCTAGAGCAGCGGTCGGCAAACATGTTTGCTTACAGACCCCATAAAGGAATTTTGGAACGCCACATTTCTGCACCTCTCCCTACCCATTTTTAAATTGACAACGAAACTGCCATATGAAGTTTAAAGAGCTACAATGATATAGCCTCCAGTGTGTCCTATAATACATATGCGATGCTCGCTCTCTCTCTCCCCCCCTCTCTCTCTTTATTTATCAAGACCTCAGAATCACAGAATAAGCTCATTTGATCTGTCCACTCTAAGCTTCACTGGCAAACCAATCAGGCAGAACAGACTTTTTCAGAAAGAACCCAATATCATTTTTGGCACTCTTCAAATCAACATGTACATATGCATCGCAAAGACAAACATTTCACCTCTAGAAGTGCAATCTCAGGTGGATGCATCACCTGGATGATGGGGGTGAGGTGCTGCGGGGTGTGGCGGGAACTGACCTGGAGGCTGGGTGGGTGGTGCAGCGTCCTGGCAGGGTGCATGGTAGGCACAGCCGTCGTCCAGGTAGGAGGCCCGGTCAAGGGCATGGCGCAGCAGGCAAGGTCTGGGAGGCCCCATTGGGTCCTGAGGTTGCCCAGCCGGCGCTACAGGGTGCCGGATACCCTAGGCAGCCTCTAGGGAGGCCGGGGAGGCTGGGCACAGGATACAGCCTGTACCCTGCTTGACTTATTCTTATTTTTGGAGCTGCCTTGGAAGCTGGGGGCGGGGAGGGGATTGGGGAGGCAGGTCAGAAGCCCAGGCAAGAAGGTAGGAGTCGGGGGTGGGCTGTGGGGATGGGGTCCGTTCCAGGACACAGGAGGGAGGGGCTGGCTGGGCAGAGTTGGTGAGGGGGTTCCAGCAGCTCAGGGAGGCGCAGAACGCCCACCTTGGCAGCAGCCCAGGTCTGACTGCAGCTGCTCTGCTGAGAAGAGGCAATGGGGGAGGCGAGGGGGGATGGGATCAGGAGCCAAGACTCCCACTCTTCTGCCCTGGGCAGAGGGGCTACAAACAGACTAGCTAGTGGGCAAGGCCAGGGGCTGGGGCAGGGGGATGGGTGACTCCTTGAGTGGGACAGGCCGGGAGAAGTGGATATGGATCTGCACTCAGGACATCTGGGGTTAGGGACAGACACACTCTGTCTCTCACTCCCAGTCGCTGTACACCATCTGTGTCTCTCACACATGCACAGATCTGAACACGCATGCACACACTGGCACACGCAACCACATGCATGCATGCCCACGCAAGCACGCCCATGCAGGCTCACTCACAGCCAGGCACATGCGCCCACGAGCAGACACACAAAGGCACACATCTACGCCCCCAGGCCGGGGACCCTGCGTGCTCAGCCCTCCCTAAACAGGAGCCAACGCACATACCTGAGCCTAAGCTGGGGCGAGTGGGCACGGGAGTCTGTCTGCCCCACACAAGGTGGGCACCCTACCTAGTGCTGGGGCTATGCAGGAGCTGGGGTCAATAAAGGGAGGACTGAACCCCCAATCAGGGGTCCCAAGTTGCAGAAACCCTCTGGTAACAGCACTTTTGCAGGTGGCATGAGCACACGGCTATGTAGTGGGCTTTCGGCTAAGGCCTGGCCACTTGGGTATCACGGTCAATTCTAAGTGAAGGGGCAAATCCCAACCTAGGTAGTTACCCCAGGCTCTAGGTCAGATCTGGGGTATACTAGGGGCCTTTTCTCCTAGCAGGGTAGCCCCTGATTCCTGGGGACTGAGGACCTCAGCCATGGCATCTCAGGACAGGGAATCCCAGTCCCCCCATCAACACCTGAGAATCCCCCGAACGGCCTTTGCCCCTGTCTTGAGCCTGGAGTCTACACCCCTGATGCAGGGTTACTAACAAGCACCCAGGCCACAGGCAGGCACCTCCATTCGCTCCTTCCACCATCAGCCAACACCAAGCAAACAGATAAAGTGCTTTGTAAAGTGCAGGTATATAGGTAATGTTCCAAAACACCCTGCCAGCTCCCACCCCGCCCCCCCCTTGGCAAGCCCAGCCATGGGTCCTTCTCTGCTTTAAAGGCAAGGGCCCCATGCATCCCTTTGGAGTGTGGCTAGAACACCACAGGTGCTCAATGAATGCCTGGTGAGCTGAACTGAGCTGACACTAAGAACCCACCCGCCAGGGCAACTGGGAGTCCAAGGGGCTCTGCCCTGGGCTACAGGAAGGCAGCTGTGGGCTGTCTGGGAAGCTACAGCCACGAAACAGCTTAATCCATGTCCCCAGAGGGTGGGGAAGGGGACTCCCTCTTCTTTGCTGATTAATCACGTAACATCTGGCTCAAATTTGCCCTACTCTCCAGGCCTGCTGGTCACTGTCCTGCCTCCACTGCCCTGCCCACCCTGTCCTCCTGACCCACCTCCCCCCACCCCGGGCCGTCCATGAGCCTGGCCTCTGCGGAGGGCGTCTGCTGCTGTCCACGCTGCCTTTCCCGCCGACATCCAGGCCTGGGCTGGAATTCCATTTCAGTCGCAAAAAATGCTCTACAGGATCCCTGGGTGCGGAGGCAGGCAGAGTCCAAAGCATCTTCTGAGGAGTAGGGGTCACAATTACCAGCGTCACCTCCTACGGGCTGGCGGGCTATGAGAATGGCCCTCTGTTTCGGGGGGGCTGGAGGAAAAGCTTCCAGAGTGCACACCTGCCCTGTCTCACTGCAGCCCCCAGCTCCAAAATGGCAGCCGCCGGCGAGATTAACGGGGGAAAATTACAGTCATCTGACGGAAAATTGCAGCCGGGGCATCTTCATTCCCCGATTCTTCTGCAAACTGAGCTGGGAGTGTCAGGGAAACGTGACCTGCTCAGCCCCGGCTGTGATTTCCTCTCCCTCGGTGACCGCCCACTACCCCGCCACCGATCCCTCGTGCCAAGTGCAGCCACTCGGGAAGCTCCCCATGCTTCAGGATGGCCACCTGCCGGCCAGGTGAGCAGGACAGAGAGGTGACTCCACACCTGCTGGAGAAGGACATGAGGAGGATGGAAAACGTGAGGCTCTCAGGGGTGAGTCAGAGCCACACGCACGCAGCCCAAGCTCCCAGACGGGGAGGGGCTGCCCCAGGAGCTCCACCCTATCCTGCGGGCTGATCTAGACCGTCCATCCTGCCCTCATTTTCCCTACTGCAGTTCCACTTTCGCATCTTGCTCCCTGAGGCTGATGAGTTTGTGGAGCAGGTCTCACACTCTCTTCACAAGCCTCCCAAGCTGGGCTCACCCGTGTTGCCTTTGGCTTCTGAATCTGTGGTGGGGGCTTCTAGAAAATCGGCAATGAGTGGTTCTCATAATTGCTTGTTCTAGGAGATCTCCTAAAATAACTTGGCCAAGTGAGGGTGGGGCTAGGGTGGAGCAGTCCTCAAAGACGACATTTCTCCTTCATTCCAAACCAGGTCTCGAGTTCCAGTTACTCATAAAAGAAGTTCTTGTGTGCACAGTTCCAAATTCTAATGAATTTCTAGGAAATATCACCAAAATGATGTTGGCATCGTTAGGGTGTGTGTTTCAAGAATTCTTGCTAGCTTCTCCCTTTTCCTCCAGACTTCAGCTAAATAAAATAAGTCATTTTGTGGGACATATTAGTGTAGCAGTATCTGAGTGGCATAACTGATGAGACTGGATTCCCCACCATCTGGAGATTTCAGAGGAAATTACCCCCCAAATCTGGAGATTTCAGACATCAGAACCCCTCAACCTGAAGATTTCAGAGTTCACATATCCAGAAATAACAATTGGCACTCTCTCCTCCCAAAGTCTACATTTTTCAATGCTTTGACTCTATCTACCCAATGACATTCTTATCATTTCTGAGCAAGTCAGTATTTTGGGCCTTATTTCTTTCACTGTCATTCTCTCTCCAGCTTAGTGGATGGTGTGGTGTCAACTTAGTTCCTGGAGGACAAGTGGTACCATCAAGGTGCTCAGGACAGGGCAGGGCTCTAGTCCCAAACACAGCTCCATCTGGGATGTCAGCATCCACATCCCTATGTATTTAGGAGCCCCTTTTGCTTTGATGCTGCCTTCATGCCCACCACAATGGCCTGGCCCTGTCCCAGACCTAACCTTGATGAGCTTCCATTGCTAGAAGGAGGCAACCAGATCTGACCAGCTCCAAGGTCACAGCTTCACTCCAGGCTGGTGAGTGGGCGTTTAGCACCTTCCACTGGGAGAGGAGCTAAGCCGCAGAAACTAGCTTGGGTTACATTCCAGGTCCAGCCAATTTGGCAGCCTCATGGGTCAAGGCTGGTGTGCAGCCAGCCATGAGTCCAGCACAACTAAAAGGCATAAAACAGCGCTTCACTGTAGCGCTACATACTCTTGGGCATGCTTCACTGAAGATGCCCCATGCACAATCCATGATTTCTGCTGGCATGTTCTTCCTAATACTCTCACCTCCTACCAGGAGTCCCCTCTCCACATCTCTCCTATGCAATCTGAACTCATCTTTCATGCTAGTGTTACTAGTGAGAAATGCTATAGGGCCATGGATGGACAAAAAGAGTATTGTATGTCCTCTCCAGTCTCAGGTCAAACCTTGGCCACACCCAGCCCTGCCTAGGCAAGTCCACATCCTTGAGACTTCCTCATCAGTTCTGGACACACGAGCTTTGTCAGAGGTTGGAGCTAGAGTCCAGGCTCTAGAACATCAAGAAGGTCCCTCTTTCTGGACATCTGAGCTTCATCAAAGGCTGGAGTTGGGTCCTGGCTCTAGAACATCAAGGAAATCTCTCTTGGTGGACACCTAAGCTGCATCAGAGGCTGGAGCTAGGTCCTTGCTCTAGAATATCAAGGAAGTTCCTCTTTCTGAACATTGTTGTTTCATCAGAGGTTAGAGCTGAATTCCAGGCTCTAGAACATCAAGGAGGTCCCTCTTTCTGGACATCTGAGCTTCATCAGAGGCTTAATCTGGAGTCTGAGCTCTAGAACATCAAGGAAGTCTTTCTTTATGAACATCTGAGCCTCACTGGAGGTTGGAGCTGGAGTCCAGGCTCTAGAACATCAAGGAGGTCCCTCTTTCTGAACATCTGAGCTTCATCAGAAGCTGAATTTGGAGTCTGAGCTCTAGAACATCAAGGAAGACCCTCTTTATGAACCTCTGGGCTTCATCAGAGGTCAGATCTGAAGTCCAGGCTCTAAAACATCAAGGCAGTCCCTCTTTGTGGACATCTGAGCTGCATCAGAGGCTGGCTCTAGAACAAAAAGGAATTCCCTCTTTCTGAACATCTGAGCTTCATCAGGTCAGAGCTGAAGTACAGGCTCTAGAAAATCAAGGAAGTCCCTCTTTCTAGACATCTGAGCTTCATCAAAGGTTGAATCTGGAGTCTGAGCTCTAGAACATCAAAGAAGTCCCTTTTACTGAATATCAGAGCTTCATCAGAGGTTAGAGCTGAAGTCCAGGCTCTAGAACATCAAGGAGGTCCCTCTTTCTGGACATCTGAGCTTCATCAGAGGCTGAATCAGAAGTCCTAGCTCTAGAACATCAAGGAAGTATCTTTCTGAACATCTGAGCCTCACTGGAGGTTGAAGCTGGAGTCCAGGCTCTAGAACATCAAGGAGGTTGCTCTTTCTGGACATCTGAGCTGCCTCAGAGGCTGGAGCTGGGTCCTTGCTCTAGAACATCAAGGAAGTTCCTCTTTCTGAACCTCTGAGCTTCATCGGAGGTTGGATCTGGAGTCCAGGCTCCAAAACATCAAGGAAGTCCCTCTTTCTGAACATCTGAGCTTCATCAGAGGTTGGATCTGGAGCCAGGCTCCAAAACATCAAGGAAGTCCCTCTTTCTGAACATCTGAGCTTCATCAGAGGTTGGAGCTGGAGTCCGGGCTCTAAAACATCAAGGAAGTCTCTCTTGGTGGACATCTGAGCTGCCTCAGAGGCTGGAGCTGGGTCCTTGCTCTAGAACATCAAGGAAGTTCCTCTTTCTGAACCTCTGAGCTTCATCAGAGGTTGGATCTGGAGCCAGGCTCCAAAACATCAAGGAAGTCCCTCTTTCTGAACATCTGAGCTTCATCAGAGGTTGGATCTGGAGCCAGGCTCCAAAACATCAAGGAAGTCCCTCTTTCTGAACATCTGAGCTTCATCAGAGGTTGGAGCTGGAGTCCGGGCTCTAAAACATCAAGGAAGTCTCTCTTGGTGGACATCTGAGCTGCCTCAGAGGCTGGAGCTGGGTCCTTGCTCTAGAACATCAAGGAAGTTCCTCTTTCTGAACCTCTGAGCTTCATCAGAGGTTGGATCTGGAGCCAGGCTCCAAAACATCAAGGAAGTCCCTCTTTCTGAACATCTGAGCTTCATCAGAGGTTGGATCTGGAGCCAGGCTCCAAAACATCAAGGAAGTCCCTCTTTCTGAACATCTGAGCTTCATCAGAGGTTGGAGCTGGAGTCCAGGCTCTAAAACATCAAGGAAGTCTCTCTTGGTGGACATCTGAGCTGCCTCAGAGGCTGGAGCTTGGTCCTTGCTCTAGAACATCAAGGAAGTTCCTCTTTCTGAACCTCTGAGCTTCATTGGAGGTTGGATCTGGAGTCCAGGCTCCAAAACATCAAGGAAGTCCCTCTTTCTGAACATCTGAGCTTCATCAGAGGTTGGAGCTGGAGTCCAAGCTCTAGAACATCAAGGAAGTCCCTCTTTCTGAACCTCTGAGCCTCACTGGAGGTTGGAGCGGGAGTCTGAGCTCTAGAACATCAAGGAAGTTCCTCCTTCTGAACCGCTGAGCTTCATCAGAGGTCAGATCTGGAGTCCAGGCTCTAGAACATCAAGGAAGTCCCTCTTTCTGAACCTCTGAGCTTCATCAGAGGTCAGATCTGTAGTCCAGGCTCTAGAACATCAAGGAAGTTCCTCTTTGTGAACCTCTGAGCTTTATCAGAGGTCGGATCTGGAGTCCAGGCTCTAAAACATCAAGGAAGTCCCTCTTTCTGAACATCTGAGCTTCATCAGAGGTTGGAGCTGGTGACCAAGTTCTAGAACATCAAGGAAGTCCCTCTTTCTGAACCTCTGAGCTTCACTGGAGGTTGAAGCTGGAGTCCAGGCTCTAGAACATCAAAGAAGTCCCTCTTTCTGAACATCTGAGCTTCATCAGATGCTGGAGCTGGGTCCAATTCTGGAACATCAAGAAGGTCCCTCTTTGTGGGCATCTGAGCTGCATTAGAAGTTGGAGATAGGTCCCACTTCTAGAACATCAAAAGGGAGGAGTGGCTCATTCTAGAGGCCCAAGGTTTATCAGAGGTTGGAAATGGGGTCCCAGTTTTGAAACTTCAAGTGGGTCCCTCATTCTGGATGTCTAAGCCTCATGAGAGGCTGAAGCTCAGGTCCCAGTTCTGGAACATCAAGGATATCCCTCTTTCTGGGCAACTGAGATTCACTGGAGCCTGGAAATGGATCCCAGCTCTGGAACATCAAAATGGAGGTTCATTCTGGATGCCTGAGCTTCACACGTGAGGCTGGCACTCTGCTTACCACATGCAAGACTCTCCCTGGACTCTCAGCCCCCTCTTGGCTGTGCATGGAGTCTGGACTCATCTAAGTGGGACACACTCTAGAGGCCATCTCCTCCTCTTCTCAGTGCTAATTGGACAGTCACTCAGCACCATCCATGTGGCCATCTCCATTGGGAGCTGGGGTCAAGTCTTCCTGGCTGAGTCATGGCTGTAGTCTCCAAGGTAGTTCTTTCTCTCAGCAAAGGGGACAGGGCACTTGTCCCCTGTCCCCTTTGTACAGCTGGACTTGCCTGCAGTTCTCTTGAGACATCTCCCTGTGACAGGAAGGAAGAAGAGGAGGAAGGAGAAGGAGAAGAAAAGAGGGAAGAGGAAGAGGAGGGAAGAGGGGAAATAAGAAGAAGGAGGAAGAGGAGAGGAAAGAGAAGAAAAGGAGGGAGGAGAAGGCAGAAGAGGAGGAAGCAGGAAGGAGGAAGAGGAGAAGGAGAAGGAAAAGAAGAGGGAGGAGGAGAAGGAAAAGGAGAAGAAGGAGGAGGAAGAGGAGGAGAAGGAAAAGGAGAAGAGGGAGGAGGAGAAGAAAAAGGAGAAGAGGGAGGAGGAGGAGGAGAAGGAAAAGGAGAACAGGGAGGAGGAGGAGTGACAGTGGCAGCCATGGATGTGGTGGTGTTGGTAGCAGCGGTATTGGCAGTGGTGGCACTAGCAGCCTCTTGCCTCGGTGTCTACGTCATCTTATTCTTGTTCCAGCAAAGCCAGGTGTACAGATTGCAGGATCCATCCAGACCCAGGGCCACTCCTCTGTGCCCTTGCTGCCCTCACTCAGCTCCAGCCAAACGCTGCCCACAGACAGCAGGCCTTCCTCTCCGCAGGGGTACAAGGCTCACCTCCCCATGTCGCCAGCACTCCAGGCAGCCTGGGTCTGAGGCTCTGCCTTTGCGGCCCACGCCGGGCCCCACACAGGAACCATTTTGAGGAATGAGAGTGGCCCCCGGCTCCCAGCCAGGCGAAACCACCTTGGGCCATCCACTCCTCGCCAGTTTGAGCATGATGACGGTTCAGCCAGGCCCCTGACGTGGCCTGGGGTGTGTCAGGAGGAGGAGGAAGACAAGCTGGAGTGTCCCCTCTGGGGCCCAGCCTCCAAAGCCAGAGTTCCTCCCCGCCTCCTCTACATTCCTTTCTAGAAAGACCTGGCATCCGAAGACCATTGGAAGAAGGGGGACCAGGCCGGGCTGGTTCATCTGAGCACACCCTCAATCTCAGGGCGCCCACCAGCAGCTCTGCCTCAGGGCACCCCCTGGCCCTTGAGAGCCCAATGGGCAGGGTGCAGGCAGATTTGGGGGGTCTGAGCAGCTCCCCTGCCCCTCCCCCATCACATTGCCAGAAGTAAGGGGAGCCCATCGAGACAGGACACCCAACATTCACCCCTCCTCATATTAGTACCACATCCATCACTGTTTTAGTAAAGACAAGAAATACATTTATTGAGAGCACAACGGGGTGTGCCACGCCCTGTGCTTGTGAACCGCATCACAGCGCCCTCACAACAGCCCTGTGAGGTAGGTGTCGCGCCCATTTCGCAGATGGAGACAATGAAGGCTCAGCAGCTCCCCCAAGTCTCAGGGTTCTTGAGGGGTGTCTGAGCCCCACGCCAGCGAAGTCCATCAGTCAGAGGGGGCCTCTACTCAAGGGGAGGCCCCAGGTGCAGAGTCTTTGGGTCCAGCCTGTCCCGTGGGAACACGTGCAGGGTATCCCCGTGGCTGCGGAGGCTGAGAGAGACACAGTTGCAGATGAAGGCCACCTGCTCCTGGTCCCGCTGGCTGACAAGAGTTCACATTCAGACAGGTAGGCCGGTGAGCAAACTCGCCCAGTTTGCTCACAATCAGTGAGGGGCTGGGGAGGCCTCGAACCCAGACCTTGATTTCCAGGAGTGCAGAGACATCCCAGACCTCACAGCCACCCCACCTCCGGCACAAGCTGCCGTTAACCCCTCCCATATCTGCAGATGGGAAAAGCCAGGCTCAGTGCACTTCCAGTGACCTGCCCACAGCTGCCAAGCCGGGAAGGCTAGACAGCGCCAGGACCAGAACCCACGTGGGCCAGGCCTCCGGGCCACAACGTGGCCCATGCACCATTCTTTGGGGGGCAAGGGCAGAGAAAAGGAATCAAGGTCTGGGGTCGATACTCCCAACCCCCCAACCCCGTCCCGCTGGACGCCCAAGGCTGCACCCAAACTAGGAGTGTGCCTCCCAAGTCCATGCTGACTGTCCCTGGTGGTGGGCACCAAGGCCTTTCAGGTGGAACAGCCTCCCTTTCCCCAGGGCAGAGGCTTCTGAGCCCTGAGCCCAGCCTCAGGGAGGGTGTGGGCACAGCCAGGACGTCCCTCCCTCTAGAAATTGCCAAAGGCCAAATTATCAAAGTCACCTGGGCTGCAACACCAGTGAGGACATTTTAGCCCAGGGGAAGTCTTACTCTAGATAGACCTATTTCCAAAATTGTGTTTCCACCAGGAGGGACCCTCCAGAGGCTGCCCACTTCCCCGGGGCTGGGGCCTCGGCACAGGCAGAGACCCCCTCCCCAGGGTCTGCCAAGAAAGCACACCATTTCCTCCTAAAGAAACGCATGTGCATCAGCCAAATAGTGCATTTGGCTCTTCACACCCATTGAAGCCTGTCCTCCTCAGTCAGGAGCATCTATTAGGCACCTACTAGTGCAGGAAGCAGGACTGTAAAGGGTCAAAGCAGCAGAGGCCTCAAAGTAGGGGCTTCAAGTGCAGGTCAGCGGACACTTCCTGGAGCCCCTGCTTTCTCACCTGCCTGCAGGAGGTGGGGACCCGGCCCTGACCACCTCAAGGAGACACTAGGCACCTGAGAGAGTCCCTCATCCCTGGGTCATACACAGGCCTGGCCTGCTAGGAGCCCAGGGTCCACCCGGGAGCAGACACCTAAACACAGACTCAACATCCCCTGGGAGGAGGTCCCTACACACCTGTCCCTACTGCGGGGCCCCCTACTCACCCCTGCACACACAGACTACCCCCTGCTGCCCACCAGAGCCCTCCTGGGTTGTTAGGTCCTGCTCTGACACCCAGCTGGCCCTGATCCTCGAGGAGCTCATCTCTAAGTTGGGTCCACACCCCAGTTGGAGCAGGCAGACATGTGCGCAAGCCCCAAGCTTGGTGCCAGGCCGGCGGAGGATGCTGCGTACTAATTTCTTTACCTTCCAGCCAGGGAAAGAAAGGCAGGGGCGTGAGGCAGTTAGGAGCACAAGCCTTTCCGCAAAAGGGTGGAAGAGTTTTAGCACCCCGAGACACTCCCCAGAAGCGGCCGCTCGCCCCATCTGGACCACTCCCCACTGCTCCGCCCGGACACACTGAAGCAGGGCGCATGCAAGTGTTTGAAGAAGCCCCTCCAAACAGACGGACCGACCCCTCATGGCACCGACAGGTACGGCAAAGCCAAAGCAGCGGCCCGCAACAGAATGCAGGAGGCGAGAGGGAAACCTCCAAAGAAGGAAAATGCCATCACTCGTCAATCACACAAATATTTACCCTGGGCCCTCATCACCGAACGCTCGCAGACGGCTCCGCCTGTGTCTTCCGCATCCCATTGACTGCTGGAAATACAATCGGCGTAAGGTCAATGCTGACTCTTTATTCTCTCAGGGCTAATAAAGGCATCACGGGTGCCTTTGACAACCCCAACACATGGCCACGCCCGGCGAAAGGCAGCATTGCGCTGCGCTGCGAACACGTCCCCAGCCCCAGCCCTCACAACAGCCCTGTGAGGTAGGCTTTCTGGTGACCCACGGCTTAGAGGAAAGGAGACCGAGGGGCAGAGAGGCCAAGTGACTTGCCCAACACTGTGCAGTTAGTTAAGTGGCCCCTGGGTCTGCCAGATTCCAAAGCCTGGGCTCATTCTGACACGAAACACTCCCGTGGCGCAGCTGAAAGTTCAACCGCGTGAAACCAGAAATAAGAATCCTGGTTTTCAGACAAACACATGGCATACAAAAGTCCATAAGGTACAGTATGACAATTGTTAACAGGTTAATTAAGAGCAAAATACAATCTCTTAGTAAAAGGTCATAAACATCTGCCGCTTGCAGCTGGTTACAATGTCATCGGCTATCCACCCATTCGGCAACAATGGCAAGTGAGTCCCTACCGCCTGCCCGGCACTGTGTTAGGCACCCAGACTGGCCTTTGGGCCCAGATGTTGTCAGTGTGGGGGAGGGGGGCATGGGAAGGGAACAATGCAGCGTCTTTGAAGGTGGTGCCTAATATTTTGGGGGGAAGGACACCACCAGGAGGGGCCTGTCGAAGAGGGACATACGTGGGTGCCGCCCACAGCCAGGCTCAGAGGTAGGCACTGCTCGCAGCGTCTCCAGCCTTCCCCAGAGTGGGTGTGCACGCATGCCCCCGGGGGTCCAGGGCCCTTGCAGGAAGAGTCCCCCACACCCTAGCATGGAAGTTCCTGCCAAATTACTCCTGTTTACCCTTTAACTGCCACACGGATTTAGCATCCCGCCCCTCCACGTTTAGAAGAAAACGAATCTCCCGCTAAGCGGCCTATGCGAGGACTCTCCTGGCGCACCCCGGGGGACGCGCGTGCCGCCCTTGCAAATCGCGGTAACATGGGTCCTCACAACAGCCCTGCGAGGTGGGTGACACGCCCCCCCCCCAGAAGACAGACTCACGCTCGCACAGTAGGTTTAAACCACACACACGTTTGTCCAGCTCCAGGGTCCTGGCTTTGCCTGCGGCACTTCCTCCCCAGTGAATAAAATTCAGAATTCTAGGTGGAGCCCCCAAGACCTACGCCTCATCCCACCCAGGCAGCAAGGAGCTCGAGGAAGTTGAAAGGAGTTCTCTCGTGGCCGGGACCCCCAGGACTGCTGTGGGCTGGGCCCAGAGTTTGCAAAGCGCCGTGGGCCTCCGCCGGCCAGGTCTGCGGATGGATTGTTCTGTGCGGACCCCTGTGTGGGACGTGATCTTATCACCCGCACGAGCAATCACCTCCCCCAATTTTCTCTAAATAGAGCTGGGCATTAACTAATCTTGAGAGGGACAGGAATGGCTCCAAAGCCGCCTCCAGGAGAGGCCGGAGTGTTCTAATGACTTGAAAGCCTGCTCTCCCCGGAATCAGGAGCCGCTCATCGCAGACCCCCCAGCCCTCGCCGAGGCCTTTTGAGGATGCCGGCTCTGATTTGCGGGCGCCCAGGGAACACGGTTTGCTGATTACTAATCAACCCGGTTCTACAGGGAGCAAGGCGGGAGGGGACATCGCGCTTGCAACAGAACTCCGATCTGGAAGCTGGAGCCGGGTCAAGGTCCTCGCCTTGTCACCGACACAAAAACACGGCCCCCTGACCCACGTGCTCGTCCTTCCCCTCCAAAGGCAGCGCTGACATGAGTCCTTGTGAGCCGGCTCTAGTATAGCACTAGCTAATTTTTTTTTTTAAATGTGTGTTGGCTGTGAAGGAATGGACGGATGAAGGAATGGATGGATGAGTGACAACCACTGCCATCCGGGGGAGGAAGCTGCAAGGCTGGAGGCAAAGCTCATGGCAGGGACCATGCGCCGGGCAGCCGGGGAGGCCGGGGAGGAAGTCTCCGCTCCTGGGGGGAGGGCGCGGCCCCGCCCTTGCCCCTGGGCCACCCTTGCGATGTGTGATGCGTGGGAAAGCACCAAGGGGAGAAGCCGTGGGGGTGACGGTGGCAGATGAGACCCAGCGGGTGACGGTGGCAGATGAGACCCAGCTGGGACATGCTCAGAGCAGAGACCCCAGGAGGCAGCTGCGAAGGAGGGTGTTCGCTTCATGACCGCAGCCCACGGCGCTCGCAGCCCGCCCCAAACGGGAAAGGTTTGCTTCCAGGAAAGGTAAAGGCCAAAAGCACCAGGTGGAGAAATGGAGGCTGGATGCGTGGATGGATGGACGCACCAGGGTCAGGTGGGAATCGCCGCCACCCTCCCAAGCTTCGATGCCGAGGTGAACGCGGGGCGGGGCGCTCTGACGCAGGCAAACAGCGGGCAGTGCTATAGTAGAGGGGCCAGGCTAGGGGCAGCTCTCCGCCCAGAGAGGACGGGGCTCCGGGGAGCAGGGCCGAGCCCTCCCTGGGTGATGTGCCCTCCCCACACAGCTGTGACCGACCTTGGAGCCCGGCTAGCTTCGGGGTGGGGCTGAGGGGAGACCCGAGAAGAGCATGGGGTCTGCTCTGCTCTTCAGCTCGAGGAACGTAAGGGCCCCAGCTGAAGAGACCCCCATCGGCCCTGATCCAAAATGTCCCATTCGCTGATTAAACCCCAAAGACCACCGCTGAGGCGGTACGTGCAGGCCAGGGCTCGGGGCCATCTAGTGACACATCACGGGACACTGGGAACCCAACTCCCCTAAGCAGTGGGAGGATGGAGGCCCGAGTCTGGCTTCCTTGAGGAAGAACAGGGGTGGGAGACTGAGCCCTCGAGGCCCCCGACTGACTGGGCAAGGTGCTGGGCACGGTGTCTGCGCCTTGGGCTCAAGGAGATGCTCCTATCTCACAAGGGCTGTGGTGTTTATAAATCGTGGGTGCACACCATGCCCAGGAGCTGCAACCTCAAATGTCCCCTCCCTCTGCCACAAGGAAACTGTCCTTGTCCTCATCACCCACGCCCCAGGGATAAGCAAATCCAAACAGGCCAGAGAGGCCATCTCGGCCCACCCCACGCCACTATTTGAATTTCCTTAAAACCACCCTCCCTGCTACTCAGCCACTGTCTGGTTCCTTGAATGGCCCCAGGGACAGAAGGACTCACTCACTACGTCTCAGGGACACCTTTGACCAGCCTCTTCAGAAAGCCATGACCCGTGGACTTGGACAAACAGTTCACAGAAGATAAGGTACAATTTGTTAACAAACATAGGTGGGAGTGTTCCACCTTCATTAGTAATCAAAGCAGGGCGAGCTAAAATGGTGCAAAAGCGCTTTTTAACAGAGATAAACTACCGATACCTTAATTAAATGCTAATACATTGCTAAACATTGTAAAGTGCTGTAAGCCTTCTGAAACTAATTAATATCCATACAGAAATCCCTACCTTTCATCCAAGAAGTGCAGCCATAGGAAATTCATTCGTTCACTCGCCCATCCATTTACCCACCCTTTCACCCTCTCATTCATCAGCCAAGCGCTCACCCACCTACCCACTCACAGCCTCCTCCCTTCCCTCCTCTCACCCAACAGACATTTATTTACAGCCTGCAATGTGGAACTGAGATACAAAGAGCAGTTCGGCGAGCTTGCTGCCCTTACGGGCTCACAGTCTAGCAGGGGAAACCGATACGCAGCGAAGCGATGATAATCTCTGGGTGTAAGAGAGTAATTCATGAGAATGAAGGAAAGTGGATTTGCTAAGCCGTTAGTTGTGGTATAATGTATAATATTAAAAAAAGATGATTTATGCATAACAACAGCAGGATGGTTTTGCAAACGATGCCAGGCTCACTCAGTGGGACACAGTGCGGCCAGGGAGGGTATGAAAATAGAGGAACAAAGAAAAATGTCGGTGGCAGACTATTTAATGGAAAGAGTGGGATGCAAAGAAAGTGTATGTGGTGGAAAATGGCAATTAGGCTTAAAAAGGGGGATGCTAATTAAAAAATAGATGCCAGTATTAAAAAAAAAAAAAAAGATGCCCATGGACGAGAATTTGGAAGGGGGGGGGAAAGGTGGCTGGCATGTCAGCGCGTGGAGGCGTGGACGAATTTCCCCTGCTCTAGGCCACGTGCTGTCCACATCGCTTACGTCAGGAACACGAGGGACCCATTGGCATCAGGAACACAACCGTGGCCTTCATCCTCTGTCCTCGGGAAGGGTGGCCCTGAGGCCAGGCTTCACAAGGAGGGAGTGGGGAGTTGCAGGGGGAGGCCAGGAGAGTTGTAGCTTCTGGGGTCACCAGGAGAAGGATTTGGATGTGGGGGGCCACGGACGTCAAAAATCAAGAGGCAAGATTTGTTCTCGTTTTAAAAAGTTGAAAGCAAGAAATGCACATGTAAAGATGGGCCCTGATGAGACAGGAGCGCTGGAACCCCACCTGACCTAGGGGGTGAGGTGCAGACCCAGCCTGGTGGGGGCACGTGCAGAGAATCACAGAGTCCCAGGACTGGAGACCCTCAGACTCCAGATGCAGAACTCCTGAGAGTCTAAGGTTCTAAGAGCCCTGATCTGTCCCTCACAGCCTCGGCATTTCCACCCAAACCCACCCGCCCTGCAAGGTGTCACGGGGTCTCCCCGGAGCTTCTCCTCTTGCCCAGTTCAACCCAGGGTGACCCCTCGGGACAGCCCCTCGGATGTTGGGAGAAGGCCGTCCTAGAGACTTGCTCTCATCCCAACCAACACTGCCCTGTTCTTGTGTCCCAACCAACACCTCCTCGTCCCTTCCTGGCTCCTCCCGGTGCATGCTTGTGGCCCCTCCTTCTCGCTGTCTACGCCCCACTCTTGCAGTCTCCCTGAGCCTCGGCTGACTCTTTAAACAGCCGTACGTGGGTTCCTCCAAAAGACCCCCCCGGTCCCATTCTCCCCTGAGCCCCTCCCACCACGCGCACCCAACAGGACACTGGGCTGGCGTTAGCCGGCGTCCCCAGGGTAACAGGTGCGCCCCAGGGCTCAGGCCAGGCCAGGCAGAGCTGAGACCCCCAGACTCTGACAGAGGAGAGGAGCCCTCTGCGCCCCCAGCGCCACATCAGGCCCACGTGGCCGTGCTCACGTGGCCCAGACATGTGGTGCTAGAGGCCCGGAAGGTGGCTCCTGACACAGATTCTGCATCGTCCTCCATCTTCTAAAGGCCGTTGCTGGGCTCCGGCGCCTGCACTAGAAGCATGGGAGTCGCCCTCCCCTTCCTCCCCCTCCCGCCTGCCCCCCTCGCGTGCTGCCTGCAAACCCTGCCGCGCTGATGCCCGCGCCCCGCCCCGGCTGTGACGTCCCCAGCTCTGACCTCCGGCCTCCCCGACCCCCACCCACAAAGCCCGCCCGCCCTGTGCCCACAGGCCCTGCCCCGCCCCCCGCCCCCGGCCCCCTGGTCTGCACGTGCTCCCTGCCCAGCACCCTGGGTCCAGCCAAGCTGTGCTCCTCCTGCTCCAGGCACTTGTTAAGAATCAGGCTTGTTTTCAAAAGTCCCAAATGGGAATCGAGAAATCAAGGGGGACTTTGGCCCTCGTTTTCACAGACAAACACGGGCACAGGACACGCAACTGCACGAGTTTCGTCCACTACAGACAGAGAGGCCTCCCCAGGACTGGGGAGCCCCTGGGGAGGAATGTGGGCGCGGACAACTCTCCGGGTCTCCCCACGCCTCCCCGAGGGCCAGTCGCGGGGAGGAGACAAGTCCACACACGGCGCCGCCGCGATACAGAGCACACCGCACGACAGTCGAGAAGACAGAGGCCTTGAACAGGGCTCTGGGGATGGCGCGCCAAGGGGACCAGGGTCCCGGGACCGCTCCTGCAGCCCGGGCTGAGCTGTACCTCCTCCGGGACCCCGCCTGGAGAGGCAGGCACCTGCCGTGGGAGGCCAGGGGGGGCTGCCCGGGCGGACTGCAGAGAGTGACAAGGACAAGGTCTCTGGTGGCTTGCCCGGGGCTCCCGGGTCCCTGGGCTCCTGGGTCACCCGTGTCAGGAGCTCCTGGCCCCTTCTCCCTTTCCCCTGCAACAGGCCCTGGCAGGGACAGGCACCTGCCACACCCAGGGCCTCCTGCTCCCTGACCCGCTGCTGCCCCCTGGCGGGCGAGGCCTCCCCCACACGGAGCCTGCAGGTGACCCACGCCCACTGGGGCCAACCGACCCCGGGCTCAGCACGACTTGTCCATGTAACCCTCTGCAGGGCCCCGGGCCTGAGCCCTTCCCGCCTATCCGGGGCTGTAGACAGGGCACTGCCAACAGGGGTGAGCATGTACCCCCCAAGATCTACCCAACTAGGGAGCTGACGCTATTCCAAGTTTACAGATGGGGAAACTGAGGATGAGGGAGGTGAAGTGAAATGGCCCACACAGCCAAGATGTGGCAATGGCACTCCAAGGCCAGGGTCTTCCTGAGCTTTCTCCTCCCTGCCAGGGAATGTGGAACAAGCACACGACATGCCAACGGCCACCTTTCTCTGGGAACCACCTCACTCCGCTGGCTAGAACACAAAACTAGCAGGCACAGACACCTGGAGAGAAGGTTCCTTCCTCCCTTCTACCTTCCTGCCATCCTCTCTTCCATGCACTCGTTCATTCTGATGGGAGGCCTCTGCTCACAGGCTGGAGTAGCACAGCTCTAAATTAATCCTAGCCCTTGGATCATATCAGGCCCCGTTCACAGCCCTGTTTATTTACTCTTGTGTTACTTGCATTCCTTATTCCTTTCTTTTTTTATTTCTTCCCCAATTTCATCTTTCTTTTTTTTTTTCTCACTCTCCCTTATTCTCTTTCTTATAAACTCAGGCACCAGAACCGGATGAACCAGGAGCCGTGTGCAACACTCCTTCCCAGGAAGCACCTCTTACCATGCACCATTCATTCATTCATTCTCTCACTCACTCACTCATTGCTCCTTCCTTTCTTGCTTGTTTGGAGTATTTTTTTTTTTTGTATTAGTCTCCTGTGAACATAATTGTATTAGCCAAAACCCCATGTGCAAAACAAATATCACTGGCACATGTATTTATTTGCATCTGCAATCTTTCTTCCCTGCATTTAGTCACCTTTTACATTTAAGTATTTATTCTTTTATTTATGAACCTCAATTGCCTATATTTTATTACAGTGGTGGAAGATGCAGCCTTGTTTTGGGGCTGGGTATGTTCTTCTATTTTTCATTTATTCTTTGAAAGGTGTAATGTATTTATCTATTTAAGGAGTATGTATGCGAACTAATTATAATCCTTGTTCAGGCAGCCTCTCTTAACTACCCATTTATCACTTTGGTTGTTTGTTTATTATCTTTCCTTTTTCCTTTTCCACTTCTTTTTTCATGTTCTCCATTTCCCCTCCCCCTAGGAACCTGGGTCTGGATTATCTCATCAATCTTCAGGATTAATGACAACCTCATTACTAATCCGAACAGATCCTGCTCTTGCAGACACGCCCATGAATTGCTTCCTTTTTTTGTTGTTTCCCCCCACCCCCTTTCTCTTTCATTTAGTTTAATTTTGCCTTTCTTATCTGCTCCTTTGACTCTCTGACACTTCCTTTCCTGCATCTTTTCATTCTTAGGGACCTCAGGTGCCTGGAGTGAGATGAGTGACAGTCCCCAGGGCGAGGCTGCTCCAGCCCTTTCCATCTCTAATTCAGTAGTTCGTGTGTCCATTCATTCTTTCTGTCACTCTTTTATTTCAATATTTATTCTTTTATGTATGGACCTCAGGTGCACAGAATTGGATTAACCGTAATCTGTGGTTCCCGGAGCCTTCTCGACACCGGCCCATGTGGGGCTCTCCTTTGTTCCTTAATTCCTCGGACTGGTGATTTGGTTCAGGATTTATTTAACTATCTGAGGAGCCCAGTTTTGAATTAGTCATAATTCTTGCTGCCTTTTCTCATTATTTTTCCTTTTGTCTTCACATGGCCCTCTTTCTCACGTATTTATGTATTTATTTATTCATTCAATGTTTTTATTGCTTATATATAGCTTGTCTTTATTTTCTATATTCCCTTTTTCCTTGCTTTGTCTTTTTTGTATTCTTTTATTCTGGTGGACCTCGAGTGCAGAAGTGAGTTCATTAAAATCATCATTTCTCATTCATTCATTCATTCATTCACCCCTCTACTCTTCCCTTCTTTTAGGTGTTTGTGCTTTTATTGATGAACCTCCAATTTTACTAGCTATTTATTTAATGAGTAATATTAATTCATTACATTTAGGTACTAAGCTAGGAAGTGCCTTTTCTTTTCCATGTCTATTTTATTTTCTTTTCCTACATCTTTCCTTCTCTCATTCTCTCAATTTTTCCAGCTACTTTTCTTGCACTCCTACAGAATGCATGCATTTATTCTTTCAGTCTTTTACTTGTGGTATTTTTTAAATTACTATTTATAAATTTCAGGGCCACAGATTTGAATTCATGTGGATGACTTGTGCTTAAACAGCCCCCTTTTATAGGCCTCAGTGTTAAACCTAATTACTTATTATCTTTTTCACTTCTTTTTTGTCCCAATTTTCATTTTTTTCCCATCTTATTGTTTCTCTTTATCACTCACTCGCCCTTTCTTTCTTTCATTCTTTTGGAGAATAGCACCCAGGATCAACGACCCTAACCCTCTTTGCAACACTCTCCTCATCAGTCAATGCAAATCTTTTTTCTCATTCATTCATTCATGCATTCATGCATCCATTCAGTCTTTCTTTCTATTTAAATACTTATTTCTGCACTTCTAGACGGCAGGTGCACCTAATTGGATACATCATAATCTGTAGTTAATGGGCCCTCCCCTCCTGGGCCCCACTGAAGTCCTCCCTGAAGCATTCGTGCTTTGAAACGTTCCTTGGGTGGGTGGGTGGGTGGGCGGGTGGGTGTTCATCTCAGAAGCACAGACGTTAATTAAGTAGTGTGCTTGGTTCACACACCCTTTCATTCTTACTCCTAGCGTGGCTCCCTTGCATCTGTATTTATCTATTCATTTCTTAGTGCACTACCTTTCTTCTTTTTTAGCTAGTTTTTAATGTTTCTTTCCATTTTCATTATTTCTCTCTTTCACTCTCTTAATCTTTCTTTCTTGCATTCTTTTAGTCTTCGGAGGCGCTCAGTCTCCAGGGACCGATGAATCATAAAGCCACCTGCAAATCCCCATCCTTCGCCCATGCAGCCCTGTGCCTCATTCATTCGTTCCTTCCTTCCTTCATTCATTCATGCCATCCTCCCTTCCTGCTTTTTCTCTTTTTATTAGGTATTTATTCGTCTACTAGTGGAATCAGGTGCTCAGATTTTGACACCCTCCTTATATGATGAATCCTAGCCTAACTCTCTCTCACGGACCGATCCATTTATCCAGATAGTTGTTACTTCCGTGCTCAGAGGGGACTCGTCACACCCCCCAATACCCTCACCAGAAGCTCCTGGGGGCCATAGCTCCTCCCTTTACCTCATTCCTTTGTTCCTTTAGGTATTCATTGACTTGTTCATTTAGACACCTACTATTTTATTGATAAAACTGTGGCTTCTTAGAAGTGGATTAACCATAACCCTTGATCTATGATGATCTTTTATCGTTACCTTTAGCATTTACCTTCTTTCATAGGTTTATCGAACATTAATATATTTCTATACTTAACCTTTGTTAACGTTTTTCCTTATTCTTGATTTTTACTGATATTTTCTTTCATTCTCTCTTTCTAGTACCCTTTCCTCTAACAGACCTCAGTTCCCAGGACTGGATGACTCGAAACCCCTCAAGCCACCTTGTCCCCTGGCACTGGGCTCTGCATTTCCACTGTTCACTCATTCACTCATCTGTTCATCAGGGGGGTTTTTTCCTTTCTTTTATTTTGGCATTTATTATTTATTTATGTGGAGCCTTCGGGTGATAACTTTTGGTTAAGTACATGCTCATCTTTGGCCCGCTGGGTCCTCTTTCTTTCTTTGCTATTCTCTGAACTCTTTCTCCATTGTGTATTTATTTTTCTATGCCAAGAGCATATGTTATCTGTATTGATCCTAATACTTGTCTTGTAACCCCCTGACACAGTCCTCCTTAGTTACTCGTCCTCTAATTTTTAAATTATCCTTCTTCCTTTAATTTTTCGTTTTGCTTTCTTATCTTTCCTTTCTCCCTTTTGATCATTCAGACCCCCTCAAAATCTATGCATCATTATGTATTTTTGTCCTTCTCACTCATTCATTCTTTCTTTTATTTGGGTTCTATTTTTTTTTTTTATTGACAAGGGTCAGGGGCATCTATTTGAATTACTCAGATTCCCTGGTCCGTGATGACCTGATATTGGTTTGTGTGTGGTCCTATGTACTTATTGATTCAACAGTTTATGGATATGGATTTATATATTGATCACCTGGCTGTCAAAGCGAGTGAACCACAGTCTCATTCAGTGTACACTCCCACCCCGGCTTGCCTACTTCTTGACCTATTTATGTGTTTATTCACTCCTTCCTGCTTTATTCATTCATTCATCCAATCGTTCACTACATAAGGTGACAGATACCAGTGAAATGACCTCCCAATAACAAAAGAACAGCATGTTCACAATATCTTAGACCTTCCTGCTTCCTCCCACTGAGGTAACCACCAAGGTATAGACAACCCACAGTCCAGAGACACATACAAATGGCAGATGCGGAACAGGGACACAGGAAGTGTTAGTTTACTCTCAGGTCCTCCCAGCTCGCATCCCAGACACGCTGCGGGCAGGTCTGAGACGAGGGCCTCCACTCCCCAAGCCCCCTTGGCAGGGCAGATGCTTCCAGCTCTGCCCCTCTGCACCCTGGTGAATGGCCATCCCCATGAGAAACCTGTTTCAAGACCCCAGAATACATAGAAACACACACATGGTACATAGTCTCCCGGTGGGAAACGACGGACATGGAGTTCATTAGTAAATAGGTGGCTTTGTCTGTTGCAGTATGAAAATATTTTGGCCTTTCAAGGCAAACACAAAAGAAACAACCCATTACCATCCCTGAGTGTCTCAGTCCCAAACAATAAAGAACTTGAAGAGGTTTAGCCGGAAACTTTGAAGACAGAAAATCTGCCCATTATGTTTTCCAGACATTTCGAGGGGGTGAGTGAAGGTCATTGGAGCTCCAAGCCCATTTGAGGGGCCAGTCCCTCGGCCCGCGCTCTCCAAGTCCCAGGGCACTTGCATCCCAGTCTGCCCTGCGGCACAAGAGCCAAAGGGAGACTCAATAATGAAAGAGCCATTCATTTGGAGGAGTGAAAAAGAAGAAATTCTTTTGGGGTCCGACACTTGAAGCCTCCTATAGAATTCTGCCACACAGACAACCACACAAGGAGGCTGGGGGCTCCTGTCTTAGAACATGAGCCTCCAAGTCTGCCCTCGGCGTGGCTCACGGGCACCCACCTCCCCATGCGTAGACTGTGGCCGCTGCCCACCAGTCCCTGCCACAAGGCTCCCCTGGCAGAGCCCTGGGCAGCAGCTCCCCCACTCTTTACACCCCGGCCACTTACGGTTTAGGGCCGGAGGGTGCTGGGGTCCCATGGCTGAGGTCCCTTCCCACGTAGGATTCCAGGTGATGGCTTCGGCTGGAAGGAGAAAGCACCAGGTCACCCAGTGGAACCTCAGCCAGCTCAGGGAGGAGGAGGAAGAGGAGGGTGGATGCAAGCAAAGCTCCCCAGGGGCAGGAGTGGCCTGAAGCTGGGCCCCCCACAACCTCCAGCAAGTGTGGAATTGGAGAAACCAAGCACCTCTCAACCCACCCACCACCAGCTGCCTGTGAGCGCATGGGCAGGGGTGGCGGCGTGGAACGCGGCTCCTGACCCACAGCCCTCGGCTCAGGGCTGCCTGTGGGACCAGGTGCTGCTTTGTGGAACCAGAAGCTTAGGGCCATGCACAGATGAGAACTGAGCTGACATGTACGTGCGCCACCTCGAATGCAGTGCACCAGCCCGGAGAGGTGGGCGGGGGCCGGTGGGGCTGCCGGCCATGCAGGAGACGGGGAAGTGGGGTGCCACCAGGGCAGGCTACGGGCCACACAGAGGCCCATGGGGTGCTAATGTGTAACGTTTCCTAAAACCAGGGCGCACACATCGGGGGATGCAAGAGGGTTTCGAGGGGGCCAGACATCCATCCATGCCTTAGCCATCAGGAACCCATTTTAATAGGGACCAGGTGACCCTACGACCAGGCACGTCGCGTCTTTGGCGTCAAGTGTTTGCCTTAAATTTCAAGTTAAATAAAGACTGAGCTCAGCAACAGTGGACGCGTGTCATTACACATCTGCCAGGACCCGCAGGACGTATGTCACAGGGAGTTGGCCCTGATGACGTTAACTGCGGACTCTAGCTCACGATTACGTCTCAGTATCAGCCCGACGATTCTCACAAATGTGCCACTCGGAGGCGAGACGTTAATGAGAGAGCAACTGAGGGGTGCAGGAATTCTCTGTATTCCCCCCAATTTTTCTGTAAACTGAAAACACCTCAGAAAAATATTCACTAAAAAAAATGGGTTTTTTTTGTGTTTTGTTTGTTTATTTGTTTTTGAGACAGAGTCTCACTCTGTTGCTCAGGCTAGAGTGCCGTGGCATCAGCCTAGCTCACAGCAACCTCAAACTCCTGGGCTCAAGAGATCCTCCTGCCTCAGCCTCCCAAGTAGCTGGGGCTACAGGCATGCGGCACAATGCCCGGCTAATTTTTTCTATATTTTTTTTAGTTGGCCAATTAATTTCTATTGTTTTAGTAGAGATGGGATCTCGCTCTTGCTCAGGCTGGTCTCGAACCCCTGACCTTGAGCGATCCGCTTGCCCCGGCCTCCCACAGTGCTAGGATTACAGGCGTGAGCCACCACACCCGGCCAAAAAAAAAAGTTTTTAATGAGTTGATTTTTAAAATGTGCTAAGAGAGGCAGGGAAGGCAAGCAGGGGCAGAAGGGAGGCCGGTCCCACCAGCACCACAAGCCGGCGAGGGGCACCAGGCCCGAGACCGGAAGAGGAGTGGCCCAGGGTCCATCTGAGACCCCCTCTCTGGGGACTGTTTCCTGGTGGGGCACAGGTGGAGGCAGGAGGCCCAGGGGGACCCGTGGGACGCCCCCTCAAAACCCCCTGGGAGACAGAGGCATTGAGAGGAATGTGGGTTGTGGCAGGTCAGAGGCTGCCTGTCCAGCCTGCCTGCTGTCCAGCCCTCCAGGGACCCCAAGGAAGGAAGAGGCTCGCTCCCACTCCCCCAGCCATCTCGGACATCCCCGCACTGCCTCTGCCTCTCCAGCCTCTAGCTGGGGCACCCAAGACCCGGCGTGGGCACAGGGCACACCTCTTGCTTTCAAATCTGCCTAAAAACTCCTTCCCTGGACTTGTGTTTCCCAAACGCTCTTTTGCCATAATTGGTTGATTTGATAACCAAGAAATAAGAAGTCTTGAAAATAAGTGTAAATGATGCAGCAATGAGCTGGAGGGTGACTGGGGGGCAGACTTTGGTTACCCAAAGGCCCCAGGACCACCCACTGCATGCTGACCACCGCTCGAGACCCTCTCCTGCCCCCCCAGCCCCAGCCCCGGAGCCTGAGCCTGGCTGTGGTGGCCCCTCCTCATCGCCGTGGTCCTGGGTGACAAGGTGGCTGCAGACCAGGAACACACAGCAAGACCAAAGGCACTGCCGTTTCCCACAGGAATAAGCCCGGGTGCTTTTGGTTTGTTGTTTTTGTTTTGTTCTTTTTTGTGTTTTTAATAGAAGCGGGGAAATCGGAAGCAACACAGGGCGTCTGGGTTTTTTCCTGCTTCTGCTCCAGGGACCCCACGAACCCTCAGAGTCCCTGACTGTCCTTAATTAACTCTGCGTGCAGACCCCAGGCTGCTGTGCTAAGACCCAGCCCTGGCAAATCGTGCTTTGGTTTAAAAGCTGCGTGTACCAGCCCTGGCTTTGCCGTGATGTATTAATAACGCAGCACTGGGCTGGAATCTTAACAAATGTCAGAAAAGCTGCAGAGATGAGTCACTGTCTGGAACCAAAGGAAAACACGAGGCCTCCTTATAGAGTCCAGGGGAACAACTGCCACAAGCATTTGATCAAAGACCTCATAAGTGGGTGCACTGAGCTCATGACCCACGTAGAAAGCGTCGGTAAACACACCGAAAACATCCTCCACGGCTTAATAGGATTAGAAAATTCTAGCTCTGCATCCTGAGATTTAAAAAGTTACTCTTTTCTGGAGGCAAACAGGGCCTAATTGAGCTGGCATCTCTTTGGTACAAATGACTTGTGGAGGTTTTGAACAGAGGAAGACATAAAAGGATAATTTCTCTTAAAATCTAGATTTCAAGAAATAGAGCTGGTAGTCACACAAATAATCAGGCTCGCCTCAGATCTCATACTTCCTACCTGTTGAGTGACTACCACCCTCTTACAACTTCCCCGACAAATGTAAGCTCTTTGCAGAGCTAATTTCCTGTCCCTTTGTGAGGCCAGGCCCTGGACATTACGGGCCCATTTACGAAAATGGGAGAGGTAATTGGGACATCTTTTGAAATCCTGTCCCCTCTTGCACAGGCCTCCATCGGCCATCTAATTCTCCTTGGTCAGGTTACAGAGGATGTTTACATATGCCTCTCCCTGGAGTTGCACCTCTTTCGCGGCAGGAGTGGGCAATTAGAGAGAATTAAGGCCTATTTGGCGCATGCTCACCGTTAATGGGGAGAGTGGCCCAGGCAGCCTTGGGAAAGGCCGTCTGCCGGCATAATTGAAGCTGGCAATCTCCCGGTTCCTCATTTCAGCTCGCAGGTATTGTAGCAACCAAGGTCACAAAACAAAAGTGCCAGCCCACCATGGCAATAACCGGGCGCAGGCCCAATGCGGGGCTTTGTGAGCTATTTGTTACGGCGCCCCAAAGCACAAAGAGATGGCACAAAATGTTTTCAAAGCCGGGTCCGAGACAGGCAGCCAGCACAGGCGGCAGCTGAGCATTTTCCAGAAGTTGCCATCCTGACAGCTCTTTCAGGAAGTTCTCAGCTGAGTGCGCCAGGGTACCAGTGGAGGGTCTCATGACCAAAAGGCACGTGGTGAGCCGGGGGGGCAGGGACACCACCTCCTGGACCACAGCCACTGGTCCCTCTCATTACACGCGAGCAGCTCTACAGCCCAAAAAGTTCTCCAGACCTGGCATGCGGCCACCTGCTTGGAATGACGCTCCGTCAAACGCAGCCCCTGCGCCCTGGCACGTGAGGCAGCCCTCGCAGCATCCTTTGAACCAGAGCTCTGACCCACGCTGACAACCAGTGACCCTGACCCCGCTGACCGCAGCCCTACTGGTCGTGCCAGGCGAGCAGCGGTGCGCTTCACTCTGGGGCAGGGGTCCTCAAACTACAGCCCGGTGAGGACATTTATCAACCCTGCCAGGTGTTTCTGCCACCGCTGCCTGTCCTGCTTAGCAGCTGCCGCGTCCTGGGCCCACAGTGCGCATGTGTGGAATGTGCACCTCGCTCTCCAATGGTCTGAGGGACAGTGAACTGGTCCCCTGTTTAGAAAGTTTGAAGACCCCTGCTCTGGGGCCTGCACCCACTCCCCGTGCGCCCTGGGCAGGGCTCCGGGCCTCTGCCCTCTCTGGTTTCCTCATCTCTAAAGCAGAGGGGGGCCAGGCGTGGTGGCTCATGCCTGTAATCCTAGCACTCTGGGAGACTGAGATGGGTGGATTGCTCAAGGTCAGGAGTTCGAGACCAGCCTGAGCAAGAGCGAGACCCCGTCTCTACTATAAATAGGAATAAATTAATTGGCTAACTAAAAAATATATATATATATATATAAATTAGCCGGGCATAGTGGTGCACGCCTGTAGTCCTAGCTACTTGGGAGGCTGAGGCAGGAGGATCGCTTAAGCCCAGGAGTAGGAGGTTGCTGTGAGCTAAAGCTGATGCCACGGCACTCACTCTAGCCCGGGGAACAGAAGTGAGACTCTGTCTCAAAAAAAATATAAATAAATAAATAAAGCAGAGGGGACAGTGGACCAGTGGTCTCCAAGGACCCAACCACTCTAAAGACCCAGTAAGCAAGCAAACAAACTGCAGATGGCCACTAGGGGGGCCTGAGGAAACCCAGAGGCTGTCGGAGGCGCTCAGGCGGCCATTTCGTGGATGGGGAAACTGAGGCCCAGGGGTCTGGAGACAGGGGCAAGATCACACCCATAGTCAGGGCTGAGTGTGGGCTGTCGCCAGGTCCCTGGAAGGCCACTCCAGGGCTGCTGCCGGAGCTGTGCCCAGAGCAACCATTTAGGACCCTCTCCTCCGACCCCCTGACGAGCTCCAGGTGGCAGAGGGTGCCCTGGATCCTGGGGTGAAACAGGGGCCTTGCCTTTCTAGCACTGACACCACCGTCTTCTTCTGACTTACAGAATGTGTAGAACTGAGGGGCTACTGCCTCGTTTTACAAATGGGGAAACTGAGGCCCAGAAGCCAGCAGTAACAAAGACACCAGCCAAGACTGAGACCTGGGACTCCCTCCTCTCATGGCCGGGACTTCAACCCATCTCCCCGGAGGACCCGACCCTCAGGCAGTGTGGGGCAGTGACGGTGCCAACAGCTTCCCTCTGGCACACAGGGCCCCTCCCTCGGTGCTGCCCGTGACCCTGGGGACCATGCTGACTCCGTCCTCTTGTCCTCCCTTGCCACAAACACCAGCCTGGTGGCTTCCCAAGCCCCCGGCCCCCATTCCTCAACCTGGAGGGGACGACGGCATGTCCACCCAAAGGACAGCCCAGAGTGAGGCCTGGAGGGGCAGAAGGGACCGCCCAGCCACCGCCCCAGATGGCCAGCGCAGGCGTGCGGTCCCTTTTTGGCCCACTCGCTGTCCTCTTTCCCCAACTTTCCATCCTGGAGCTCTGCCTCCCCGGCCCCATTCTGTCTCTCTGCCTGAATTTCGGGCAGGAGGCCCAGGTTGATCAAATTTTTGTTTATGGACACAGCCACTCCACTGCTGCTTTCCTAAGACACTCTCCAAAATCAAGCCCTAGGATCTAAGGGCGAGAGCACCTCCAGGGTCCTGCAGGCTGGACGGCTGGTTAAGTGCGTCACTGCACGGCCACCGCGGCGGGCCGGAGCTCCCCACACACACAAGGGCAAGGGGCCCGCCACGGCCCGGCAGGGAACACACACACACTCCATTGCAGGGGAAGGTAATTGAGGTTTTCTTCTTTTCATCTGAAGAAAAGGCACCTTCCATTGAAAGAGTGCATTCACAGAACCTGGGAAAACTCATCTGCACTCAGCCCTCCCAATTATCCCCAGGTGGCTGTTCCCCATGGGGGGCTCCCCACATTCCTTTCTGCCTGCGCCTTTGTTTCCATCTGAAATGGCCCTGGGAGCTCCCAGGCTAAGAGTCTCCTCCTTAAGCCCCTGCCAAAGGCCCTATTCACTGCTCACAGAGAAGGCCAGCAAGAGGGGGTGCGGCCCTCCTCGCTCCCAGGCGAGGGCAGTTAAGAACTCTCCATCTGAATTTTTTTGTAAGCCAAAGAAATCGGAGGGCAATTAGGAAAGTCATGACTGCCCTCCACCACCGTCCTCTCCTAATTAATTGCTCTCTCACACACATGCCCCGCATGTTGGGAGACCCACCCCCGCCTCGGTTGCTCGGCCCTGCTCTGCACGGCCCCCCACGACCACCAGGGACCTGGTGGGGAAGGGAGCTGGGAAGGCAGAGAAATGTCTAGAGACCTCACGACATCAGCTCTGAGATCCCCTGGTCAGAGTGACCCCCGATGTCCAGAGCAAGGGCTGAGGCCCAGGCCCTGGCCTCAGGAACCAACTCAAATCCAGAGGCCACTAGAACTTCCGGGGTCTATGGGCGCCCCAAAGATGGGCCACTCAGGTGCCAACCCTTGCCCTGGCACTGATAAATAGTCTCTCCACGCGGCCAGAGCCAGCCGAACTCGGGACCGTCTCCAGGCGCTGTCCTGTCCTGCAGCAGCGCCCGAGGGGCACCCGGGAGGGCCGTCATCAGGGGCAGGTCTCCTGTTCCCCTCGGGTGCCTGAGGTCTCCCTCCACTCCCACCTTTCCTGGCTCTGACGCCCTGACCCACGCCCCACCAGGGAGGCAAGCCTGCCTCTGCAGCACCCCTTCCCGTGGTCTCCCCGAGGAACCCACAGGCAGCCGAGGCTGGGGACTGCCCCATTTGGACCGGGCGCCCCAGGGAGACCCCTCCCTAACCTACACTGGTCCCTCCTTTTTAAACTGGAAACCCCACTCTTGAGGTGGCCTCATTTGGAAAGGTACAACTCCTTTCCAGAATTTTCCATTTGCTCAAATCCAGAATGGGAGACCAGGCTAGACGTCCTTATGCCTCCTTCAGTAGAGGGGACAGGGCTCTGAGCAGAAGAGGAGAGGGGGACGAGTCCTTGGGACAGATTCACAACTAGTTAAATTCTAGTCTCCTAAAAAGAAAATGCTCCCAGCAACCCAGGGCTTTCCCAGTGCAGCCGACAATGCTGGTTCTACATTGTCCGCCGCCCTTTAACCACCGGGACCTTGATTTGTCTCCTCTACACCCCTTCTGTGTAAAGCTCCCTTCCTCTTTTCAAGGAAAAATTCATTACCGAGCTCATTAAAGACGGGTAGATTTTTTTTTTTCATTCTTTCTGGAAGTCAGATTGCTCATAAAAAACACATTTAAGTTACTTCATGTAAATGAATGAATAAGAAACACATGCATCCTGTTGCCCTTAAGTCTTGCCAGGCTTTGACATGATTTGGAGAAACATAGTTGGAAATGCGTTTGGGGTTTGAATCACAACCCGGGAGGCAGGAGGTCATGGGCCCCGAGAGCTGCAACGAGCAACTCGCAGGTGGCAGGACGCAGGGCTGAGCGAGGGGCCACTTTGTTCCCCTCCAAGAGTGGAGCCTGACCTACACTCTCGGTCCCCTCCCCCCCAAGATGGGAGGGGACAGGCTTTAAGACAAGCCCACCCGCCCTTCCCCGACATCTGTGCCCACCCGGAAGCGTCCAGCTAGAGGCTACATCCCCAGGGGAACTGCTTAGCACCATGACAAATGGCCGGAGACCCCCGTATCCCTGCCAGTGGGGTGACAGGGTCCTCCATGGCCCACTGCCTGGCCAGCCAAGGCCTGGTTTCCACCCCTTGTCACTCAGGGATTGGCCAATCCATCAAAGAAGAATTTTCCTGAAAATGGTAATTCCTTTCAACACTTAATAATGGCCTTTCTGCAATTCCTGAGATGATCACCTGCAAGGCTGATGTATCTTGTTCTGTTTTAACTTCTTTCATGGAGTACTTACGTTTTTTTTGTTTTGTTTTCAAATTTATTATCATATTTTTAATTTTTTTTTTACCGTTGAGTGAGCACGTGTACTGCGTGGAGAACTTGTTATGTTTTTATCTACGTTCTACCTAATGACACACAAAACCCCAGACACGCGTGTGCCTAGCGTTGGCGTAGATTGGTGGGGGTGGCTGCCCCCCAGGTGTGCCTGAGACCCAGCGCTCTCGAGGGAGCACCTCACAGCCCCATTCCTGACTCCGGGGACAGTGGGGGCTGCCTAGGTGTGGTGCTGTCCCGGGTGGCTGGGCAGAGGGGCTTCCTGGGCCCCGCCTGTTGGGCCTTGCCTCAGCCTTTGCGTTGCCCCTGGGCTCAGCCCACCTGGTGAGAGCCCCGCACGCCCCGAGGAGGGAGTCCAGCAGCCCAGGGCGGCTGGCGCAGAGGCCTTCCCGTAAGCTCCACTGATCCCCCCTGGGGGTCCAGCATCCTGCCCTGGGTAAAGCCCCTCCCGGCCTCTTCCGCACGCCACTGTGTTTGCAGGTGGCTCAGCAAATGCTAGCGTGGAGTAAATGTCACAGCACACAGCCATCCTGGGTCCCTCCCCAGAGCTAGCCCTGGGCACACACACCCCCTCTCCCAGGCTGTGGGGCTCTCCAGGGAGCCAGAACAAGCAGACAAAGGCAACAGCCCCCGAGTGGGTCCCTCTGCCCCTCTGCCTGCACTGACAGATTGTGTTTAAAAACAATATCCCCCTCCCATTTCCATTTCAGGGGAGAAGGGCAGGGCTGCAGAAGAGCCATCTCCAAATCCTCTGTTTGATTAAAGAGCATGATGGAGGCTGCGCCGGAACCCAGAGCCCACGAGGGGAGGGCAGGGGTCTGGCCCTGGCATGGGGCTCTGTTCACCAACTTCCTCTCCCAGAGACCCCGTGTGTGGGTGGCAAGGGGGCAATGCTGGCTTCGGGGCCAAGGACAGTGCTGGGGCCCCCTCGAGGCTCCCTAAATGGCTAGGGGGATTGAGTCAGCTTCCCCTCACCTCTCAGGCCTTTCCCATCTCCCACCTGCGCCCTGGGCAGTTTAGCTGATCCACCCTAACGGCCACCCCAGGCGTCAGATAGGAGGGGTGCCAGCATCCGGCCTCACGGGGCAGCCAGTTCTGAAAACCCCCCATTGCCCCTGTGTGAGCCATGGGCTAAGCCCCCGGAACCCCAGAAAGGAAGGTGTCCACAGCTGAGCCCCCTCTTTTCCTGACGTCTGGGAGGCCAGACGTCACCCCTGGGGCCAGGCAGTGCCTTCTGCACCACCGGGCCTGGCTGGCGTGCATGCCTCACTGCTGCTCGGAACGTACCGGGTCACCCAGCTGGACCCTCTGATCCTAACGCAAGGCCTGGGCTTAGGCAGCCCAGAGCGGCCCCACCCCTGAGCTGGGACGGCTCCGTGAGCGAATCTTGGATAAATAAACCACAAATAAACCCACGAGCAAGCAAACGAGGAGTGCTCGAGTGAATCGTGTGGCTCCGATCCTCAGCTTTCTTGTCTACCATCACTGATTTTATTTAAACAAACAAGAACATTCCCATCTCATTGCAATTTCAGGGGTGAGGAAAAGAGTCCAAAAGAAGAACTCACTCAAAAACCGCTGTTTGATTAGAGGACATCATCAAAGCCGCATGTGTGAGAAACCGCTGTTCTGGTGGGGCGGCGTTGCGTGGCAGGCGGGTGGGAGACATGCTTTCCCAGCTGCGGGGCAGACACGGGTCGTCCCCATGTCCCCACCCTCACGGGCCGGGCGGGCGGGGCAGACGCGCCCTGGGTCCCTTCCTTTAGCGTGTTCGGCAATGTTCTCCTGAGGCCCTACTGTGTGCCTGGCCTTTCCCCACTTACCGTCGTGGGCCAGTGGCCCGTGGCCGGCCGGATGGCCCTCACGCGCTGGCTCGGTGTGGCAACGGTCTCCGCTCCAGGCAGCTTCCAGGCCCCCAGGTTGACGC
Organism: Mirza zaza; assembly: GCA_008750895.1. Taxonomy (NCBI): domain Eukaryota; kingdom Metazoa; phylum Chordata; class Mammalia; order Primates; family Cheirogaleidae; genus Mirza; species Mirza zaza. The sequence continues at coordinate 25,022 of VSMD01001968.1, read as the reverse complement.
AGAAGAGTCACCTTGGTAGCCCGCCCCTCCCAAACTACATGTGTTTGTGTTCGTGTGAACAGAGAGGTGTCATGAGCTGCCCCTAATGAAACCGTGGTGTCACAAGAAAGCAAGAAACTCACCCGGAGCCAGGGAGGAGCGCAGGCGCGGCAGGAAGGGCTGGGTGCAGGGTGGGGTCCTCGCCGCGGGGCTCTTCTTCCACCGCAGGTCTTCAGCCGGCGGACGCCGAAGCCGGCCTTGGGGAGGGCCAGAGAGTTAGTGTCACAGCAGGGCAATCACCACAGAAAAGTCAGACACCCCACAAGGACACGGCGCAATCTCACCTGCAGCTGGCCTTTCGGTGGGGTGGGTGTGCTGTGTGGAGTGCGGAAGGATGGGAGCAGGTGCGAGAAGAGCAACAGGCCCGAGTGGCAGCCCCAAACCCAACACTGAGGACGCAGCAAGGCACCTGGCCAGGGAGAGCCCAGACTCTCAGGGACATGGCGGCAGTACGGGCAGGCTGGGGACAACACCCACCTGGGCACGATGATGGCATGGGGACCCCGGGCAATGGGGGGCGGGATGTTCTTCTGGCTACAGCCCATGGGAGGAGGATTTGAGGATGGGTGGAGGGAGATAGAGACACCAGGGGGCTTGTCCCAGGGACCTGGGGGACCCACTGGAAACTGGGCACTGGGCGGAGTGGCTACTGGGGCTGGGGAGGGGGGCTCGGAGCAGTGGCAGAGAAAAGGCGGCAGACAGGGCCAGGAAACGCAGGTGTGAGCTGGGCAAGGAAGACCCGCCTGCTAGGCAGAGGACCGGGCAGGTGACCCCAGAGGGTCAGGAGCCTAGGGCTCCAGGCAGAGAAGGGGTGGGAGGGGCCAGGACTGCAGAGAAGAAGCAAGCAGAGCCCAGGTGGGTAACTGGCCCGGCCACCAGGTAGAGTGGAGCAGAGAGGCGGCCAGGCAGAGGGAAAACCTGCACACGCTACCTGGAGGTTCCCAACCACTGTCTTTGCATGGGACAGACCCCGGCCAGCGGCCAAAGGGCAAAGGAGCCAGATTTAGCCCCAGGGGGAGGACAGAATTACCAGAGGGAGAGGTCCCAGTCACAGACCCCACCTCAAGAGGGAGACCCTTGTGGCCAGAGCCCGGGACACAGACCACTGCTGTTCCCACCTCAGTCCTGAGAGCGTCAGGGCCAGGGGGCCAGGACAGTTAGGCTACGGGGATGGGGTGAGGGCGCCGAGGGGAGAGGGGCTGGCTCCAACCAGGGACTGAGGACCCTACTTCCTCTAGGGTTTGAATAAAAGGTCCCAGGAGGCTGGCCCTTCGCACCCACTGGCCTGCCCTCTACAGAGCAGGAGTCCCCCCGCTGGGCACCTGGGGCGACCCCGAGGCTGCCCCTGGCTGAAGCAACCCCCCGGCCCGCCCCCCTGGGGAAGCAGAGGCCATCCAGGGCAGGCTAGCGGGGCAGGTCCCCAGGCTGGGCCACGGCGGTGGGCTAGCTCAGTGAGGATCAACTGTTGGATGACGGGATGGACGCGCGGGGGAGCGCGGGGACGCGACCGCGAGGCCACACCCAAACGTGGCTGGGGGAAGCTGCCGACGCCCTTCTTGAGTGGAAGGAAACCACCCTCTACCCCCTAACCTAGAGCTCCCACGCTGCCCACCTGGCTGCTCAGGAGTGGCAGCCGAGTCCCTGCAATTCGCTCGCCTGCCCAAACAGACATCCCACATACTCTCACTGAGCCCCACGCTATGCCAGGCTGGCGCTGGGACACCCAGAGGAGGGGCAGGGCTGGCCTAGGGCTCCCTAAGAGGCCCCGACTGGGAAGGGGGGGAAGGGGGAGACAGAGGGACAGGAGAGAGGACAGAGGGGGTGCAGGGCGAGGCCAGTAAGTGCAGAAGGAACAGTAACTCTTGGAAGAATTGGGTGGTGGGGACATTTCCTGGCCACAGTCCTTTCCTGTCTGGTTTGGGCTGCATACACTGTTCTCTCCTGCCCTTCCAGGGTCTACCTGATGGATGTTAAAGGGGTCAGCGGGCAAACTAAGGGAGCAGCCAGGACCCTGGATGGAAAAGCAGAGGTGGGGACAGGGAGCCCTGAGCACAGGGACAGCAAGCTATGTCCCTCACCCCTATATTCGAGGGAGCACTGGGCTCCCAGCCCTATGCTGGTGGCCTTAGAAAAGTTTAAGAAATCCCTCTAGCCCGGGCAACAGAGACTCTGTCTCAAACAATAAAAAAAGAAAAGAAACCCAAGCAGGTGTGGAGGGGGGGACTGGGAGCCTCTGTCAGGGTTCCAGGAGCCTTGGGCACAAAACCCCAAAGACCCTGGAAGATCCTGGCTGACTGAGGTCATCTACAGCCTCCCCAGGTTCCCAAATGTCCACAGGGGCTACTAGAATATTAATCATGGCTTTGGGGCCTGCATTTTAATTATTGGTATGTATTTGAGGATGAGGAGGGTCCCGTGCATCCTTCTTTTCTAATGAAAAAAATAAGTCCTGTCGTGCCCTAGTCCCAACGGGGTGGGACATCTCTGTCCCTGGCAGTCTCCCCTCCACACAAGGGGGTGGAGGTGGCCCCCGTCAGCCAACTGGACATCTGCCGGCACTCTTTATGGAGGGGCTGGGGTAGAGTTGGTTTTGCTAACTCAGAAAGAACGTCCAATTCTGTCCATGATGCCAGAGAACCTTTAGCCAACAGATTCATCGGGGAGGGGGGCCCCTTAACGTTTTAACTAATAACATTTTCTTGTTCCAAATACCTTCCCTTCTCCCCTAGTTTTCTTCCATTTGGCTAAAGGTCTGGCTGGAGCCTAAAGTTTAACTGGAGTGACCTAATCACTATGGATCTGCCTTGGGGTGAGAGGCCTCCAGAGCTGGGACGAAAACAAGGGCAAGTTTCAGACGAGGGCACACCTGCCCTAAAGACATTACGCGGCTCTCGGGGGTTCAGGGATCAGGAAAGAAACACAAAGGGGTCAGATCGGGCAGGGTGCAGCACACGTGGGTGAGGCGGAACTAAGGGGCCAAAAGACTAACTACAAGTCCCGATGCCGGACGTAAGTTCTAATCTCCCTCTTGGCTGACTGACCCTGACAAGTCACCGAGTCCCAATCTCATCAGTATGCTGGAGCCACGAGTGACCCCCAAACCGTGCCCTTCCACGGGGGGCCGCTGGGGCGTCAACATCTACCTACTCCTCACCCTGGGGGGACACTCCCCGGGTATTCCCGTGGTGCTCGCTGTGAGTGCGCTGTGGGTGGTCTCGGGGGGCCCTGGAGCTGGGAGGGCAACGAGAGCTGGGAACTGGTCACTAGTGGCCCCCCCCCCCCGCCCGCCCTCCGCCCTTGGGGAGAGAGAATGAATGCCCTGGCCAGTTGCGTCTGCGTGGAGGGCCGAACAAAGGAACTTCCTACAATGCAGCCCTAGCTGCCGCCCTGCGTCCCGAAGCTGCCTTCAACTTTCAACCCCACTCAATGGACCCCGCGCTGAGACACGCAGAGACACCAAAACTGGAAGTGTGGCTTAAGCACCCGCTAGCCCCTGCTCTGCGGTGGCCGGTTCCCCTCATTATGATAATCAGTGTGTTTTTCCTTCGCAGACAAAGGAGGCTCCTTACAGAGGAATATTGGAAGCCAGCAGCTACCTCATTAGCGTCTGCAGCCTCCTCTGCAGCCTCTTCCTTCGACAAGGCCCAAGATTAGCCCTGTGTTCATTAAGGGAAAAGGGCGGAAAGTGGAATAAAACTGAAAAACACAGCTGGGGGGCGGGGTGGGGGCTCTTTTCTGCTGGCCATTCATTCATTGAAACACTTTGTGCACCTTCGGGATTTAATCACCAGCGAGGGGGCACGGGGCGGGGGCAGAGCCTACCAGGTTAAACTTGATGGAAGCAGTTAAAAACCCAAAATGGGGCGATTTGATTTGAAAGCTTCCTGGGATTTGTCATTGGGATAATCAATTTAAAACCTTCTTCCTGTTTGCTGTCTTTTAGTCCAGCCTAAAGTAAAAGGAAACCTTTTGTCTGGGCGCGTTTTTGGTGTATTTTAATATTTTCTAAGTCTCCCTTTCCTACTTTTGTTTTTGCCTTTAATGCCTTTTTCTAAATTATTCTTTTCTTCGGTCCTACATCCCCATCCCCCTCCACTTCTTTCTTCTCTCTCTGGTCCTCCCGTGGGAACTGGATGTGTAAGAACATCCAGCAGTGACTCCAGTTGTATTTTCTCATGGCTACTTTATTGACTTTACTTCAAGTCCTTCAAATAGCATCTGGTGCTTACCTGTGGGAGATCTCACCTGACCTGCCAAGTAAAGATTATTAACAATAATTTGCAACTGAGATAAAGGTGGCTTGGGAAAGCTGACCTACCCCAAGGCCTCAGCACTCGGGAGTTTAACCAGGACTCTAACCCAGGCCAACTGACGTCTGAGCACTTAAGGCAACGTCTGAGCACTTAAGGCAACGTGGCAAGGTAGCAGGAGGCAGGTTCCAGAGGTCAGAAGACCTGGGTGTGTGAGCTCCTGGGGGTGCCGGGAGAGAAGGAGTGAGCAGCAGGTGTCCCTGTTGTGCGTGTAAACAGAAGTGAACTGGAGCCACAAGGCCATGAGAGAGAAGGCATGGAAACGTGTCCGTGTGTCTGTGTGTCTGTGAGCCGGAAACATGTCAAGAGTTAAGCGAGAGAAAAGTCTTTACCTTAGTGAGAGCCCTTGGACGGAGCAGAGCGAGTCAGGAGGCAGCGGGTTGGAGAGGGAATTGGAGGTGAGGAAGGAAGACAGCAAGTGGAGAGAAGACGTTCAAGGAGCTGAGCTGGAAAGGAGAGACAGAGACTGTGGTGGCTGGGAAGGGCGGCATCGGGACCCTGGGGTCTCCAGGCTGCGGAGACAGCAAAGCCAGAAACACAGAGGGAGGCCGGGGGACCGAGAGAGGCACTCTTCTAAGACTTAATATGCAATGGGCTGCGATGGGACAGTGGGCCCAACCTGCAGAGCCGCTGGACAACCTCTGCTCCCCTGGGAGGTGGCAGGCCGGCCCTGAGTCAGGACAGGGAGTTGTGAGGATCAAATGAACGGCTGACCGCAAAAGAGCGCTCTGCAAACTGCAAAGGGTGACCTAGCCACTCGCTACCATTACTCACTGGTAGCAGGAATCTCACTGGGGCCTGGATTTTTACTGGCCATAAATTATTCGCCCTTAACATTAAGGATGTAAAAACCAGTGGTAAAAGCTCCTGTCAGTCTCTGGAAGACAAAAGGTCTCCTCCTAATAGCCTGGATTAACTCAAAGCGGGTATCCGCCCACTTCATTTGTCACCTTCCAAGTCATCCTAGCACCTCCATTTGCCACATAATCCAATCAGCCCTTTTCAGATGCCGGGAGGCTATTGTCTACACCAAGCTGGGCTTCTCTAAAGAGGCCTCAGTTGTTTTTGTCTTCTCCGGACAAAACTGGTTGGCTTGAAAGGGGACGAAAGAAAGTGCTGGTCAAATGAGGACCCCAATTAGCTTCCGAGAGACTGTTTTCATTATCTTTGTATCACATACCTAGCCTGGTGCGCTGGGCACATTGTCAGTGCTCCAGAAAATGTTTGTTGAATTAATTGGTTTTTATTTCTTCTGCAATTTATTTATTGAGCACACACGGACATAGCACCTACTGGGTGCTAACTGCTATTACTGGGGGAGAATAGAGCTGGACATGTGAACAATGAGGGGCAAGCTCGGGTATTTAAGTATCTTGCAATTTCCACAGCAATTTAAAGAGCACTTTCATAGTAGCTACATCTTTTAGTCTCTAAAAGCACCCTGTGGGGTGGATAAATGTGGGTGTTTTTTTTTTTTAATCCCCATTTAGACCATGAAAGGAACTGAAACTTGGAGAAGTTAAGCAACTTATTTAAGGTCACACCATTATTAAGAGGTGAAGCCAGCACACGGTGCCAGCACTAGGGCCACCCAGATCCGTAAGACCACCCTGGGCAGCTGAGATTTCAAGCAGACTGTCCCACTGTCAAATGTTAGATTTAAAATAAAAGGGTTCTTAGTATAACTCTGGGCCGGGGGTGACAAGGGGTTAGGGGCAGCTACAATGACATGCAGGGCTCAACCCTGGCCCCTCTCTTGCCAGCAATGTGACAAAACACTCACATCCCCGCAGCGGGTAAATAAGTCCTATCCCCGGGGGCAGGGCACTCACGTCTCACGGGTCCTCTTTCCCACTCACCTTTTTAAATTGTGAAAATCATTACCAAAGTCACCCTCATCTGGAAATGAGGCTGCCTCGTTTCCATACAAATATTACATAGCAACAACATATTCATATCACAGAGAAAGTGCTCTGGAAATGGCCACATGCGTCACTCGTGTTCTTACTCAGGTCAGCACGATGGCCACGGTGCAAGGAGAGCCCCGGGGACACAGGCCGTCTGGAGTGCTGTTGGAAAATAAATAAGAAGCGTGAGAGAGGGGTGGGAGTGGTGGGAACTACTGACCTGCCAACATTTCAACAAACATTTCTTGACCAGGCCCTGCCTGAGGCTGTTCGATCTCATTTAATTCTCACAACAACCCTAGGAGGTTGCTCCTGTGGTCCCCATTCCCCAGAAAAGGACAGGGAGATCTCAGAAGAGGTGGGGCATGCCTTTGGTGGTTAAGTAACATGCTGGTTGCAGAAACCCACCCAGGGGCTTGGAACTGCCAGGGAGAAGCTGGTCAAGCCCTTGGCCCAGGTCCCCCTCCTGAGAAGTTTCCAAAAGGATCCTTCAATTCAGGACATTGTAAGGGCAACAAGAGCCAGTCGAGAAAGACTGACACCCCCTTGGTGAGGGAAACCCTCCAGTTGGCTAGCAGGTTAACAAAAGCAGACACGTACAGAAAAGTAGAGAGTCAAGGCATAAGCATAGCAAAGGTCAGGGGTTAACGACCAATGCCCCCTCACTAGGGCATTGGTTTAAGTCTTTAGCCAAGAGGGACAGCCGGCTGGTCAGTTCTGGTCCTCTTCATCCTCAGCCGTCCTGGTCCTCTTCATCCTCAGCCGTCCTGGTCCTCTTCATCCTCCGCCGTCCTGGTCCTCTTCATCCTCCGCCGTCCTGGTCCTGGGGGTCTGCTGGTGGCTGCTTTGTATGCTGATGGAATCCAGGAATGTGCTCCTAGTTCTGCAATTGATCAAAGGTTAGAGGGCCCACTTAAAAGCCCACGTATGTACACATTAACTACAATTTAAACTAATTAATTAAAATTAAAGCTAATTAGTTAAAATGTTAAATTGTCTTTTAATTGCAAATGGGTCTGGGGGTGGTGCAAGGCTGGTGGCATGGTTGGGGGATTCCACCCACCACGTTGTATATGAAATGCCACAAGGAGGGGCGGATGTACCACGATGCGTAAATGAGCAGCAGGCACCTTGGCAGCAGCTTGGCATCGAGAGTGGGTGGTCTTCGAAGACGATGAGGTGACCAGATGACGTCATTCCTGAAGAGAGACCCTATGGCATGGGAGGGGGCCAAATCAGAAACCAGCTTGAAGACCTCTAACGGCCAGCACAGGAACAGCAGAGAGAGGGAGGGGCAGTCAGAGGGAAAGGGAGGGGAGGGAGTATTGGCAATGAGGAGGAAGGAGGAGGGAGGGAGGGGGGAGGAGGGAAGAGGGAAGGGTGTGGAGGGAGGGGTTAGGAGGGAAGAGGGAAGGGTGTGGAGGGAGGAGGGAGAGATGGGAGGAGGGGGGAGAAGGGAGGAGGGAAGGAGAGAGAGGAGGGGAGGGGAAAGCAAAGATGAGGGAAAGAGAAGGGAGGGGGAGGAGGGAAGAGGAGATATGGGAGGGGGAGGAGGGAAGTGGAGAAACGGAAGGAGGAGGAGGGAGGGGAGAAATGGGAGGGAGACGAAGGAGAGGAGAAATGGGAGGGGGAGGAGAGGAATGGGAGGGGGTAATGATGACTTGATTGACAGGTCACAAGTGTTAGCTGTGTGCGCATGCGCCACCCGGAGCCCAGCTTAGCGGACTGCAAGTCATTTGCAGGCAACGACCGCTAGGGGGCGCGCGGCCCGCACCCAGAACGCCAGCACACAGCCACCTGCGGCGCCCCCACCCGCGCCAAGTGCGCAGCTGCCAAGCGCAGGACTGGCGCAGGATGGGCAGGGGGCGCCCAACAGGTCCCAGGCCGGGCCGGGGGCTCGGCCCGCCACGCAGGCCGCCGTGCGCCCCAGACGCCCCGCCAGTGTCCACCTGCGGACCCCAGGCAGCCCCTCGCACGGCCCCAAGGGCTCCTGCGTCACCGGCCGCAGGATGGCCCGCACCGAGCACCGTGACGAAGCAGAGACCCCCACCATGGGGTCCTCAGTGCGCGCGCCACCTCCGACGCGTGAAAACGCAACACAGGGTCCGACCTCGGCAAATCCAATCAAACGTCAATCAAAATGGTAAAGACCCGTTGTCAATACGCCGTTTTCGCCTATTTTTGTGGGGGTCTCAGGACCCCCGATACAAGATACGACATCGCCAGAAAATACTATAAATGGGGGTCGCCTGACCCGACCCTCCTTCGCCCCCAGGCACCGACGTGCCCCCCCCCCAAAATCTCGCCTCCCTCTGTCACCATAGCAACAGTCTCCAGGACCCGCACTGGTGGCGTCCAATTAACCTCTCTACAGCCCCCTCCTCCTGCTGCGACGAGCCGACCTACCCGAGACCCCCAAATCAAAGACCCCCCAAAAATAAACTCATCTGCGCCACGCTCCCCCACGACACCCTAAGTCGCGTCGCCAGTGCGGACCCTGCGGCCGCTCCTCGGCGAACCCCGGGATCTCAACACACCTCCCCTAGGTAAACGAATCCAGAATCTTCCAGAAAACTCCGCACCCGACCCCCTCCAACAGGAGAACAAAGGCCACCTCCCCTCCCCACCCCGCCCCCCAAAATTCCGCAGTGCCGCCAGCGCCCTCTCGCGGCCAGCACAGAAACCTTCCAGAAACCTGCCACGTAGCAGCCCGCCTGCGCCCCCCCCACCGCAAGCCCGCCAGCTCGGGCTGGGGAGGGGGCGGCCTGGGGGGGCTTGACAGGGACAAAGGAAATAGCCAGAGGCGACTTTGCCAAAAATCCAAAGCCCGCAACATGTCAGACTCTTCCAACGGCTACTACGCAACAGCGAAAAGACCCCCGGCCCGCAATTCCCAGCGCCTGGGCCCCCTCAACACACCCCCTTTTCTGCATTTCTCGCCCCCCCTCTCTCCAGACTCAAGGACGCAGCCTCCTCTCCACCCCTCCAGCCCCCGCACCTCTTCTGCGCGGCCCCCAGCCCCTCTCCCCGAGCTTTGCAGGACCTGGTCCTGCGACCCTCGGGCAGGCTTGCGCTTGGGCACACCTCCCTCCACCCTGGGGTGCGTGGTCGGCCGGGGGCGACCAGGTGACCTCGGCTAGCAATTGTACTCCCCAAATTTTGGCTGGGACCCGCTCTGCACCAAACCCACGTTTTAGGGTTCGGAACCCCTAGAGGATAGGGGCCTCCGCTCCTCCCGCCCACCAGCACCTGGCTAAGAGCTAACGGGGAAACGGACCCTAAGACCCAGCTCTTGGGGTGCCTCCCCCCAATTCCTGGGCCACGCAGAGCGCGCCGCCGCCATGTCTCCCGCTATTAACGGGGTTCTAAGGGCTCAAACGCACAAACGCTGGGGTTTGGACCCCGCGACTGCGCCACGCCGGGACCCTACAGGGGTCGTCTCGGCCTCCTAGTCCTCCGCATTCGAGGCCCTACCGCGCATCCTACGCTCAAGGACCGGGCAAGAAAGGGGCCCTGATCGCCCCCCGCCCCAGGAAAATGTGCCTGCAGATGTCCCTTCCTGACAGTGTCGTCGCCGATGCGCGGGGACCAGGCGAAGTGGCCGCCTTCGGGAGAAGGTCCACCGCATCGGCCTCTCGGCGCGTCCGGGAGGACAGCGCCCAGCCCAGAGGGGATGTCATCTTCCTTTTGCGCATCCTTTGCCGCAAGGATGGCCACCCACTCACCAGGCGCGCGGTCCTCGCGTGGGCGCCCCGGCTGCGGCGCGGCGCTGGCCGGGCCAGCGAGCCCAGGCGCGCTCGCCGCCTCTCTCCGCCGTCTGCGCCAGAGCCCGGCGGGGTGGGGTTTATATGCAGGCGCAGAAGGGGTGGTCTCTGACGTCAGCGCATTCTGCTGCAATGCGCTCATTTCTCTAAAAGCGATTGGCCGGAAAAATGAGCCCCCCAGATTCTATGACAAATTGCTCTAGCCGCACCCAGACTGCAGCAAAGAAGAGAGGAAAAAATTCTGCCGCAGTGCCCCTGGCCGCCATGACCAACACCCTGTGGTCGCGGGCGCCTTTCGCCGCAGGAGCCCTGCTCCCCGGGCAGAGCCAGCGGTGCGCACGGTTTTGGGGGGAATCACCCCAAGGATGCTTGTCCTTAGGCGGGCGGAGGGCGAAGGTGGGGCGGCAGGGATGCGGGTCACGCACCTGGTGATTTCGGAACATCCATCCGAGGATGCGGGCTTGGGGAGAAAAAATGACGTTTTATCTTATTGTTCGGGAAAATAAACGCCCCAGGGGAGATAACTGGTTCCCAAGGGTCAGCGGGGGCTGTCACCCCCACTCTAGCCCACCCGCCCGTTTCCGATTGGCAACGGTGACACAGCACAGCATCTCTGAGTCAGAAAAGCCGGGTTCTGCGTCCCTGGCTCTGACGCTTACAACTCGTGTACCCCGAACCCCGCAACGTCTCCTCCCTTGCGGGGGTCCGAGTCCTCCGCCTTCACAAGGGTACCCCCGTAACCGGAGGTGTCGCAGCAATCTGGACAGGACCCGTGTCCCTGTAGGGAAAGTACTCTCCGAGGGAGGACTGGGTCCCATGTTGAGGTGCCTGGGGTACCCCCCAAAACTGGGGTGAGTTCCCGCAAATGCGGTTTGGGAGCGCCACACACACACACACACGCACACGCACACGCCAGCCCGGGAAACAGGCAGCGACACATGTTACGGTGGAGCGGAGCCGGGCCTCGTACTCGGAGTTGGCACACGAGAGTTAATTCCTAACAGGTGGCGCCTTAGGCAGCGCTGCCCGGGACTGAGTGGCCGGGCCGGCCGGGCCGCCAGTCCGATGTCCTCTCACAAAGGTCAAACGCTGCCGAAGGGACCAAGGCCCTATCTTAGGGCGAGGCGGGGGCCGTGGGGGGACAGGAGGAGGTGCGTGGTGAGGCTGAGCCGCGAGCCCACCAAGAAGGCAGAAGCAGCCCTGCAGAGGGCTTCCGACAGAGCAGCTGCCCCGCACCTGGGGGGCTCAGGCAGCCCAGAGCGCCCCCCGCCCGGTGCCCCAGAGCCCGCGAGGGACTCGCGCAGGCGGGAGCCCCCGGGCTGCGGAGGAGGAGGAGGGCTGCTGCCCAGCCCCGCTCTGCGGACCGGGCTCGTGGAAACCCACCGCCGGGTCTCCGGAGGCGGGGAGCCCTGGGCGGGGGTGCGGGGGGCTAGTTTCTGCATGACAGGTGCACCGTTGGGGACCAGAAGGTTTGGGGCTTGGGGGGCATCGTGGGCAGCTGCCTACATGTGCCTGACAATGCGAGCGAGGAAGAAAGCACCCCGCTTACAGCCGGTGGAGCCCGCGAGGAGCCCAGGAGACTAGGGCCCCAACACAGGGCTGGCGACGCAGAGAGGCCCGCACCAGCCTCGGGCGTCAGGAACGCTGCAGAAAATCATGGCTCCGAGCGCCCGCGTCAACAGGAGAACATTTATTAGCCACGGTATTAATAGCTAGGAAACAGCCCGAGCCGGCCGGGGCCAATCAGCAGCCAGGAGCCCCTGTCGTCAGGGCCCCGCGGCCAATCAGGCGCCGGCAGGCCCGGTTGCTAGCCTCGCGGGGCAGAGGCGAGGGGCGAGCATTGTCATGGGGCTCTTGCTCACCCTCCGCGCGTGGGAACGGAGGCGGCCACCAGGGAGCATCAGTAGCCACGCGCCGGGGGGGCCTGGCGTCTGTCTCAGAGACAGCGGCTCCCCGCGTCGACCCTGCAGCCCCCAAAAGACATGAGCGGATGCTCCGGTGGGAGCCCCAGGCCTCAGTTGGGGTGCTCCTGGAGGCGCAGATGGAGAAACCTCCAGACGCCCAACGTCCACCCATGAGGAAAGCCGGGCCTCCCAGGGCAAAGTCAGCCTCTCTTCCCTCTTCCGGACTCCCTGGCTCCTAGGCCTGCTCTTTTGAGGTTCACGGCAAACCTCACTAGTCTATTTCAGGGCCTTGCTGACAGGCCAAGGTAGAGGACCCTGGAAATTAAGTTTCCTGCAAAAGCACCACGGGTTTGAATCCCTGCTCTGCTCCCTCCTAGCTGGGAGGCTGAGGTCCAGCCCCTTCCCCTCTCTGGGCCCCTATTTCCTCATCTGGAAAAAGGAAAGAGTTGGACAAGATGGTCCCCAAGGAGCCTTCCAGTCCTGCTTTGCTTGATTTGAATGTATACATCAGGCGAGTCAAATGTCTTCCAGAACATTCTGCATGACAGTAATTAGTATCAGGTGTATCCTGCAGTCCATGTGGTTACTTCATCATGCTGCTTTTCTTTCCATTGTATTTTATTTTAAACAGAACTCCATGGCAACATGTTTATCCTTCTGCTTCCTAGAAGAAAAGAAAAAGAGAGAGAGAGAGAAAGAAAAAGATGGTGGAAAAAAGGCAAAAGGAGAAAGAAAAGACCACTGTAAACTAATCTCCACTGAGCATGGTTTAACCACAATAAAAAAAAAATCCATATGCTTAAATGTTTTCATTGGCTTTTCTGGAGCTCAGAACTAACTTTTTAAATATTTTTTGGTCCAAAGCAATGGAAGAAATTCTTGAAGGAGCCAGACCTATGGTAATATTTGGATATGAACTGTTTCTCAATCTGAGCAATGCTGTACATGCTTTCCTTGATCAAAAAGGACATGTGAGGGCTCAGATTCATATCTACAGGGGAAAACAGACAAGGAAATCCAGGTTGGAGAAACAGAGCCCTTTCTCTCCATACATGCTGAAACCCAACTCTCCTCTAACCCTGGAGGACAGCCAGTGTCCCAGGCACATGGCCTAGCTTGCTTCTTTTTCTTTTTCTTTTCTCTCTCTCTCTCTCTTTTTTTTTTTCACATAGATCTAATTCAAAGCACACATTTTTCTTCTTTTTTTGATTCATACTTGGGAACCCTCAAAAGCCGTGTGAGCAGTCTCCTCTCCACATGTACATACTTATGGGCAAGGGTACAAACGCCCTAAGATTCAGCCAGGAAATGAAGACAAGGTCTTCCTATACCCATCTCCCAGGCAGAGGGAAACACACTCTCTTCTGGAAAACCATACTGAGGGCTTTCACAGAACAGCACACCTTGGGGGTCTGCCCTTTGAGACAGGTCTTCCCAGTTTTCCAGTTCCCCCTAAAATGTTAGTGTTCACCAGAGATGTTTAGGGCCCTCTTCTGCACCCCACATGGGTGGCTGCAGTGATGGCTGATGCTGCCTCAGCTACTCCAAGAGCACACTTGCAGTCCTAACTTCTAATTCCAGCACCAGCCTCTGGCGATTCAAATCCCCTAAAATCACATTTCCTGAACACCCCTCCCATTCCACCGTAGATCTCAGCCAAAGTCAGAAAAGCAGCAGAGGACATGGAGGTTCCATAAGACAGGTTTTTTTTTCTTTTTCTTTTTTTTTTTTTGGTGGGACAAGGGAAAGCCTGTCACTGGTCAGGTACAACCCTTTTGTCACCCATGAGATGCGAGACTGGGCACCAAGTAGTCAAGGATTTGCAGGAAATGATCAAACCAACACCAGTCCTATCTTCCTTCTGGGGTCTTGAAATTGACAGTAGCTCTTCTAGAAAGCAACCAACCTCAGCTCTCCAGTGTCTGGAGTGCTCTGCTCCCTCCGAAACCACAGTTCTGGGTGCAGCCCCAACACTTGCATAGGGGAATTTGCCAAATTGTAGATACTAAAAGACAGAGTTCAGCACCTTTCACAGAAGGCCAAGGATAAAGTTTCCTTCCCGGTAGACTGCTGGACTTCAAGACAGTGCACATACGTGTTTGAGTTAGCTAAACTTTCAGCCAGCAACGCTGTGCAGTTGCAACCCAAGAGTAAATGGTCAACAATAAACTGTTCTCCTTTTCCTTATCTGACCCCAGGGAAGGGGGTGTGTGGCATGTGGGAGAGAGGGTGAGCATTGCTCTTCAGGGCTACTTTCTTAACTAGGGCCAATGAAAGAGAGCTGGAAGGTAATACCCCAAAATGAGACCATTAGTTGTTCTAGGTGAATAGATTCTGGGTGATTTTTCCTCTTTCTACTTTTATGAATTTGTCTATTGGCACGGATTACTGTTATAATGTGCATTTCTTAAAAAATGCAGCAGTCCCAAGACAGGCACAGTGGCATGCCCATAGTCTCAGCCACTCAGGAGGATGAGGCAGGAGGGTGGCTTGAGCCCAGAAATGCAAGGCCAGCCACGTAACATAGCGAGAGACACTCTCTAAAAACAAATTTGTTTTAAATGCTGCTGCAGTCCAAGAAGATTGACCATTTTAGCCTCTTCCTTAATGACCTCAACTGTAAAATATTTTTCTCGTAAGTAAATAAAAATTCAGAGACTGGATTCATCTCCTGCACAGCATAAGGCGCCGTTCCTAGACATAGGTGTTCGTGCGTGGGCAGTAGGTGTAGGGTGGGCAGGGGGTTGCCAGGAGCAGCCACGCAGCCATGTCCAGCTTTTGGAAGGGCTCTCTTGAACCTGCCTCAGAGGTGAACGAATTCCAAGCTGGTAAGAGTAAAAAGAGTGAACTTTAATGGTTTTATTCCTGTAGGAAGGATCTAGAGAAATGCATTTACAAGGTAGGCCAAAAATGGGGTCTTAAGGAAGCAGGCCACTGCTATGGGTTGGATTTGAGAAGCCACATCTTGACACTAGGAAAAGGTTGCCACATCGTCCCACCCACCCCACCCCCACCAGGCCCCCGGCTCTGGGTGTGATCCAGTCCCGGATTCAAGCAAGGGGTTTTCTTGGCCCAACTCCATGGAAATATTTCTTTCGGTGGAGCAAAGAACTGCTTCATTCAACTGCCCGCGGCTAGGGAGGGGGTGGCTTTCGCTGTGTTGACAGAGAGCGCAGAGGCCTGGGGAGGGGCCTCAGAGGAGAAAATGTATTCCAGGTAGAACAGGACTGGAAAGTTTGCTTTCTTAAAAAAAAAAAAAAGATTGCTTACAGTTGAAAAACTACCACCCCACCCAAGAGGCCCCTGGAGAAGACATTTGTGCTAGATT
The DNA here is from genome assembly GCA_008750895.1 of Mirza zaza. Taxonomy (NCBI): domain Eukaryota; kingdom Metazoa; phylum Chordata; class Mammalia; order Primates; family Cheirogaleidae; genus Mirza; species Mirza zaza. The sequence continues at coordinate 9,770 of VSMD01001968.1, read as the reverse complement.
TCAGCAAGGACTAAGAACATCTTCGTGTGAGAGAGAAGGAGGCTGGCTCTGGGCTTACTTTGGGTTTAAGTGTTCAGGGACTGGATCAACCCAGAGCCCACAGGCAGCCTCTGAGAGCCAAGCGTGGGGATATCTGTGTCTCAAAGCAAACCCAGAAGCCGCCGGCTCCCTAGCAGACGGTGGAGGGTGCCTGGGGGCCTCTCTGTGATCAGAGCGGTGTCCACCAAGGGGCTGTGGGCAGGGCTCCTCCCTCCTGACCTGAAGTCTGCTGATGTCCAGGTCCCAGTGGTGCCCAGAGGAGGGAACCAGCAAAGGTAGCAGGCTCCACTCACTTCCACCAAGAAGCCAGAGGGACCTACACTCACCTGCCGCCTGTTTCAGGGAACTGCTCAGAAGCTGAAGGGCACATGGGAGGGAATGAGGGCTTGGGGAAGAGTGGGCAGTCCCCGTGAGGATGATGAGTCCTGTCCTGGCACTCAAAGGAGATGAGAAACCCACAGAGGGCAGGGCCCATGCAGCAGGGCGGGTGCCACTCTGTGTGGTGGCCCAGGCTGCCTAGAGTCGGCCACGAACTGTGCATTTTGCACCTGGTTCCAAGGGATGGTGACCCAGTAGACACACTGACGCAAGTGCTGATGGCTGGCTTTCCTTCCCCGATGGCGGGTGGACCAGCAATCTTGGCTGGTGGTTGCTGGTTAGGGCCCTGAGATCAGACTGCAGGAGCTAGTCCCCCTGCTACTCCTGTGGCCGTGGGCCAGTTGTTCAACCTCTCTGAACCACATTTCCATGATCCGCACAGTGGGGATGAACTCTCTCCTTCAGTGGAGGACACTCAGTGGAAGAGACGCGTGTGCCGTACTCACGACATATCCCCAGCCGTGGCATGGAGGTGGGTGAAGAGACCTTGTTTTCGATGTAGTTTGCATCTATTTTATAAGAATAGTTTTATTTTGTAATGTTTAAAAAGTTAATCCAATGTAACAGGTAGGTCCATGAGCAATGTGCCCCGACATCTTCACGTCAGCGGGACAAACTTGAGCACTGTCTCCCTGAACTGCGGGGCCTGGGCCAGTCCCCACATCAGTCAGGGAGGAAAAAGAAATAGGCCTCCCCACTCAGGGCCTCTGGCTGAGCCCCACGGGCTCTCTGTGGCCCAAGCTGGCCACCCTAAGGTGGCTGCCCAGTCCGACACACACCTGCCCCAGCACCCGGGATCTGAGATGTAGTTTGCAAGCTCAGTGGGAAAACAGATCTCACATATAAAAATATTCCTAGAACACTTAGCCTGTCTTGTCCTCTTCTTCCCTGCAGTTCTCCTGTACCTGGTAGGACACAAGCTCTCTGCAACCTGGCTTTGTCCTCAAACATTTGGCCAGGAGTCAGTGAGGCAGGTTGGTGAGAACACAGGCTCTGAAGTCAGCTGGCCTGGTCTGAATTCTGATGGCACCACTTCCCAGCAGTTGCCTTAGGGTGGGTCCCTTTACCTCCCTGATAATAATAGTACCTTCCCCCCAGGGTCCTTGAGAAAGGTAATTGAGGCAATGTGTAGGAAGACCTCAGAGCAGTGCTTGGGTATCCAGTAGGTGCTCAATAACTGAAGTGATATGTCCCTGCCTCACGCAGATAGCCCTCGCTGCCCCCAGAGAGGGCAGATGACACGATGCCACCCTTTCCTCAAGAACACAGGGCACAGAATCTTTCCCACAGACTCCCGGTTGGAGGAGTAGCCCAGGCCTGGCATACAGGAGCCGTGAGCCTCTGTGTCATCCACAACTGGTCCTTCCTGGGCAGAGATGGGGCAGAGAGTCCAGGGGTAGTCAAGGGGCCCTCCACACCAGGCCCTGACGCTTGCTCTTTCTAGAGCCATCATCAGACTCACCTTGCAGCCTCAGCCCACCCAAAGCTTCATTTCCTCTCATTTAGGGTAACTTCACCACCCAGGTCACTGGCCACGCCCTAGGGTCATTGTAGAACACCGCAGGTCACCTAAGGTCTCAGCGCCACACCCAGAGACTGAGCCCACCCCGCATCCCCCGTCTACCAAGTCACCGGGTTTATGCTGTGCAAACGCCGTGTGCCCTGCAAGACTTGGGCTCCAATGTTCAACATACCCTTTAGGTGTTTGCGGAAAGGATGAGCTTAAAGACGCCTGCCTCTAGGTAAACGGAGCTGCCCTCCCGCATTTGATGATAAAGAAAAGCAAACAAAAGCAGACTTTCAAAGGGCTGCCTTGCTCCCACCAGCTCCCAACCCAAAGAAGCCTTTGCCTTTGTGAGCTGTGGAGGGCGAAGGAAGGTGGCCTTGGCACCCAGGCCTTTTGAAGAGGGTCCTGCCCACATCACCCTGCCAAGACTCGGCAAAAATATGAAAATCAATATTCATGCCACAGGTTTGCTCTGAACACAGAATAAAACAGACTAGTTTTTTTTTTTTTTTTTTTCAAAGCTTCCTGCATTAACCAACTGAATAGGAGCTCTGAGGGTCAATGTCCATGGCTGGGGAGGTGGAGGTTCTCCGAGCCAATCACCGAGCAGGTGGCTTGTGGGCCGGGGGGCTAGGCCAGGCACACTCAGAGCTCAAAATACACCAGCTGAGCTTTTGCGTCTTTAGCCTGAGCTCTATTAACCCTAAAAGGCAAATTTCAGATTGTTGTAATCATGCATGTATTCACTGGTTCAGTTCAAGAAACACTTAATGGAGAATGGTGGTTATCAGAGACTAGGAAGGGCAGTGGGGAGACAGAGGGGGGGGACAGGCCATGGGTACAAAAATATACTCAGAAACAATAAGATCTAGAATAAGATCTCGTGTTCAATAGCAGAATAGGGCAACCATAGTTAACAATAATTTGTCGTATAACTTAAAATAACTAAGAGACTGGAATTAGAATGTTCCTAACACAAAGAAATGATAAATGCTTGGTGTCATGGATACCCCAATTACCCTAATTCGATCATTGCACATTGTGTGCTTGTATCAAGGCATCATACGTACCCCACAAATATGTACAACTGCGACACACCCATAATATTATAATTAAAAATAAAATCTTTTTAAAAAAAGAACAAAAAAGAGAAACACTGGGCACCTGGGACTGGCAATGTCTGAGGTAGTAGGGGGAGAACAACAACAGCAGGCTCGAATCCTGCCTCCCGGAGCTCGGAGGAGCGAGAGCCGGGCGTGCCCTCACCGTGTGCAGCTCTGCTCTGGATGCCTCCGCGGGGGTCTCGGGGGGCCTGCTCAGCCCCGGCACCCAGAGTGACTCCGCCTCCCTGGGAGGAGGAATCAAGACATAGGAAACTGTCATTTAACCCGGGGGGAGAGCCCAGAGGGGGCCGGAATGCCACGAAGAGCTGGCACCTCTGGCCCAGGTGGGAGTATCGGAACCTGGGCCCGTGTCCTTTCCCGCCAGTCTGGCCTTGTGTACATTTCCCAGAAACGCTCACTGTTTATCCTGAGGGGCCTCCCCAGAGCAGAAGTCATTCAAACCCTGTTTTCAGCTGTAAGTCACTTTCTGGCTGGCTCTGGGCACAGTCCTCTCAGAGCACTGAACGTATGGCCACGTGGCCGCCCCAGAGATCCAAGCAAAACTGTCTGGCTGCCCGGCCTCAGCTGGCCCTGAAAGGCTTCAGTGTATGTCCCAGCCTCCTGCTTTGGGGTTTCGCACGGGGCCCTCACACACCCCGAGCAGCCGGCGCAGACCCGGGCCCGGACGCTCGGCTAGTTTCCACAGCCCAAGTCAGGGCCCTGACTTGGAGAAACCTGAGTGGACCTAGGCTGAGGATCCCCACTAGGGAGGCCAGGAAGTGGCCAGGGGGCCTTGGGTAAGTGTCCTCTCCCGGCAGGCTGGGAAGGAAGCCAGGTGGGGTGGAGCAAGAGGTAGAGAGAGGAAGACAAGGGAGGGGCGAGGGCCTGAGGGAGGCCACACTCACTGGCGCTGGCAAGGCCACTCCAACACCCCCTTGGTGCTACTTCTGGGGGACGGTCTACAGGCCTCCCAGCCTATCCGAAGGCACAGAGCTTGGCAGAAGTCATCACCAGGATTCCATATGCTGGAGGTGGTGCTGTGTCTGTCTCGAACCCCGATGGAAGGTGATGGGAGGCAGAAAGGGGATTTGAACGACTCCAGTGTCTGTTCAAGTCAAGAGGGACTCTGGGGGCATGGGCAATATATGTAACCTTAACACTTGTACCCCCATAATACACTAAAATAAAAAAAGACGCCCTCACCCCCACAGGCTGTTTTCCTGGCGGACTGGGGCAGGGGTCTTCGAGCCACCCAGCAGCCCCCAAGTGGAAGTCTCTGCTAAGCAGAGCACGGAAGTTCCCTTAGATCAAGCCTTTCCTACTTGAACACGTGTTCCTTCTACATACATTAAATGAAAACTCCTCATTTCCCCGGCTCGACTCCAAGTTCCCTGTGTCCTAGCACAGCGGACCGTGTTCTAAGGCTGTCTTTGCTGGAAGGCCCCGGCTCAGCCAAATTCCGAACTCAGTGCCTCTCACCCCCATCCTATAGCCAGGGGCGCGGCTAGTGAGCCTCCCCGCCCCAGGGGCCACCGCCACTCTGTAGGGCATCTGCAGAGAGCGAAAAGGGTAACAGCTTGGTTTGCTTGTCAAAATATTCCTGTAGGATTTTTGTTACTTTGTCTTTTGAGATGCTGTTAAAAGACCATCCCACCCTGCCACATGTAGCTTCTCTTATCAGCTTTCTACCATCTGCAGCCTACACGGGTACAACTTCTGGGGAGGGCGCGCTGGCAACAGAGACCAGATATTTAAACCCACATGAGTCCCAGCCATTTGCTCTTGAGAAACGACTCCTGCAGAAGTGATTGCGCAGTCCGGGAAGACACAGAGCTGCAAGGGCATCTGGTCAGGCTTTGTCAGTCTGCAAACTAAACAGGACACTTAGTGTACACAAGCTGCTGCGGGCCAGGCAGGGTTCAAAGAGCTTCGTATGCCTATTAAGGGCTCATTTAATCTTCCCCAAGAGCTGTGTAGTTAATTCTGCATGCCTTACAGATAAGGAAACCGAGGCACAGATAGGGTTGGTGAGAAAGCATTCCGGCGCCAGAGGCTTCTCCCTGTTGGCGTGGCGCCAGAGGCTTCTCCCTGTTGGCGTGGTTTCGCAATCCTCCAGGCCTCTTGCTCACTGCAAAAACAGGGACACACACAGGTTCGGGATATTGAACTGAGCTCTTGGCCACGCTGGTTACAGAGAACCTCAAAGGAAGCCAGGGTGTCATCTGCGCACAGCCTCCCCATCTGGAGGTCATCTTCCCCTCCGTATGTGAGAAGGCCCACGAGCCCCTCCCACACGTGACCCAGAAAAAGGACACTGTGGTACCCTGGCTGCTTTCTGCTGTCCATCATGCCGAAATCACAGTCCCAGTGGACTCCCCACAGAGGAACTGGGTCTTTGGGCCTCTGTTTTCCTCACTTGGGAGTTTGGCCCGTAGCAGTTTCCACTCCGGCTCTTCAGTAAGTGACCAGGAGGGGCATAGGTCCAAGGCCACAGATCCTCAGGAACTGCTGCAGTGGCAGAAACAGCGGCAGCCGGGCGTCTGTGCACCACCAACCATGGGACCATGGGACTGTGGACAGCAGACAGCGACAACCAACCCTGCCATGCCACAGCCCAGCAAACTGGCAAGCTACGGCGTTCGCCAAGGGGCCTCGCTTCTCATGAGCCCATAACTGGTTTGAAATCGCTGATATGGAGCCTAAAACATTCCAACAATCCTATTTGCAAAGCCACCGAGCAGCCGTCATTTGTGCATCCCCAATCCCTTTCCATTTGCACAAAGGATGAGGGTGGCCAGCAAGAAGAGCTCAAGAGGCTTTGGGCAGTCTAGGGCTGGATTCTGCAGGCGCCAAGCCTCCTCAAAGACTCAGAAACTCTAAAGCCCATTCCTCGGTCCTCAGGGCTGCACAAGAGGAGGGGGATGGGCAGGCCTTCAGCCTCACCCCTCCCCCACCACAGACAGAGTGTTTTGCAAACTTGCACAACCAGATGGGGGGCCTGAAAACTCCAGTGCTGGGGAAGCCTTCTCCTTCTTAAAGGAACAGATCAACTCCAGCTGGGAGCAGCCCTGGGAACAAAGACCACCGTCCTTGGGGGAGTTTGCTTCCATAGGCTTCCTTGGCTAGGCAGGTGCCAACCGTACCCCAGGCTGGGCAAGGAAGCCCAGAGAAGGCTGGGAGCTGTGCGGGTTCAGCAGAGCCTCCTGGGCTGGGAGAGGTAGACACCCTTCCAGCTGAAAGCAGGGCACCCGAGGGGTCGTGGAATCAGTTCAGGACTCCTCTTGAAGTGTATCGTGATTGGGGGATCGTGCTATGGCGTTGTGTCCTCGTCTTTACCCTCCCAATCCTGCTCTGTAACAGAGCTTGCATTCTCCACTTCCACAGATGCCGCGCTTGTGGTTCAGAGACGCCCAGAGACTTGCCCCAATTGCCCAGCCCTGCACGCAAGCGCCGAAATGAGTGCCAATCTGTAGTCACCTCGGTCTTTCTCCTTACCGGCCTGAGGGAAGTCACTGACTTGAGAAGGAGACATTGAGGGGACAAGGAGGGCCCCCCAGCACCCCCAACCCCCACAGTGGGTCCTACAGAGTAGGATCTCTCCTGCTATCTCTAGTGACAGGTCAAATGAAAAAGCGTGTCTCGGGGCCAACCATTCAGATACTTCTTTTTCTTGTTTCAAGCATAGGACAGGATTAGCCGTTTTCATCACAAACGAGATGATGAAGAGCCCCAGGGAAGGTAGGGGCGTCAGGAGCAGAGGACAGGACTTCCGCCATGACTCCTCCCCAGAAGAGATACCACTGTCCTGAAAACCTTATCGGGGTGGGGCAGGCACTTCAGGGGCTGCAGAGCCAAGGGTCCTCTGCCAATGAACTTGGGTCTTCCCAGCCTCTCTGTCTCTGGACAGCCATGCTGCTCTCCCTTCTGGAACAGTAAGATCCAGAACTGCTCGGCTTGAGGAATGAGCATAGCTCCTTCTACCCTTCAGAATAGCACAGGGCTTGAGCGGCTGCCTCTTTGTTGTTGTTGTTTTTTTTTTTTTTTTTGAGACAGAGTCTCACTTTGTTGCCCAGGCTAGAGTGAGTGCCGTGGCGTCAGCCTAGCTCACAGCAACCTCAAACTCCTGGGCTCAAGCAATCCTGCTGCCTCAGCCCCCCGAGTAACTGGGACTACAGGCATGGGCCACCATGCCCGGCTAACTTTTTGTATATATATTTTTAGTTGGTTGATTAATTTCTTTCTATTTTTGGTAGAGACAGGGTCTCACTCTTGCTCAGGCTGGTTTCGAACTCCTGACCTCGAGCGATCCGCCTGCATCGGCCTCCCAGAGTGCTAGGATTACAGGTGAGAGCCACCACATCTGGCCAGAGCGCCTTTGGATTTAGGAAACAATCCAGAACCATCTCAGGGTGATGGAGCTGCATGTGCATGTGTGCGTGTGTGTGCACACAAGCGTGAGCATGCTTATGTGAGTTGGGATGAGGGTGAGGATGAGGATGAAGCCAGGGCTGCAGCACATGACAGCTCAGGGTTGTGCCTACAGAAGTACCATGCCCAGTGTGGCCTGGATCACTGATAGGACCCCCGAACCCCACCACGTCCTCTCAGACAGCTCGGAGCTGGTCAGCCTGGGAATGGGAGGAGAGGCTGCCGCCCTCCCTGCTTCAGACTCCACCATCCCCCACCATCAGCCTCAAGTAGGGATTTCCTGGGCTGAGTTTCTAGCAATTCGCTGGTAACCAAGAGCCTTGGGGGAGGGTTGACTAAGCATCAAAATTCGGTTCCTCTTGAATGTAGAGTTTCAGATGGGGGAGGTGCGGGATACGGGCCTGGAGCAATTTGTCGGCAGCCTCGCTCTACATAGACCAGCGGGAAGCTGCCCGAGGACTAACCTGCGGTCTGAAAATCGTGGAGACCCATGAAATCACAAACCATGGCGAATTGTGGTGAATCGCTGTGAACTGTGGTGCAGACAACTACATCTAGGCAGAGCAGGGCTGGGAAGCCAAGGGGGCAGACCCGCTGCGGCCACGCACTGTACCGCGGAATTACGGGTACAGAGAACCGCGGGCCACCGGCGAACCCCAGCTCGGCAAGTGAAATAGCTTCCCACAGATCCACAAACTCTTAGCAATTCCTGATTAGACCCTGGGGTGTGAATATTGCCCTGATTCCCAGACCTGCCGAGCAGCCCACCGGGTACTTGGGCACAAGGGGTAGCTAGCTAGTCTTGGGATGCAGCTCCAGGTGCCAACGCTCCTCAGAGCTCCCCAAACTCCATAGCTCAGACCCCAGACCTAAAAGAGAAGGTTGCGGCAGGTTCCATTCTCAGGGCAGATCGGGCCAGCCACCAGTAGCTCGGTCCTCCGTGGGAGACAGACATTTGGAAAACAAGCAGGGCCAGGTGGGGGGCAGTCCCAACCCCGCGGGAGACGGGAGGCGGGTTAATCTTTCCTTTTCTTTTCTTTTTTTTTTTTTTTTGAGTTCATCTTTTTAACGTTAGCCTGTCTTGCTCTTCTTAAAGAAACAGGGTATCCCTAGACGGGCTGTAAGGAACAACTCTAAGGATAAAATTTATGAGGTTCATCTTGGGGAGGCTCAGCTGCTACTCTTTTTATCTTCCATCACCCCCACATGGGAGGGCCTGAGCGGACACAAGACATTTAGGAGCAACATGGACAAAGTCACTGTGACTCCCCTGTCCTCTCCAAACCTGAGGGGAAGCCAGTGTGACTACCCACACCCCAGCCTCTGGATCAGGGATTTTGTGGTTCCTAAGGGCAATTGGTACCAAAATGCTCATACAATTCATAGTGTTTTCAGGAATTATACCATGATAGTCATTTCATTTATTCAATACAACAGTGCTAGGAAATAGGTCTCCTGTTCCCCAGTTTTATAGAACACCAAGCTTACACCTCTTAAAGAGCAGGCCAGGACCACAAAAACCATCCAGGAGAGGAATTGGGGTCACAGGGGAGCTCTCAGGACAATTGAGTCTTTGGGACCCCCAGAACAGTTTCCCTAAGTCAGAACAAAAGTCTAGAGCAATTTCTACTGAAGAATTTCAGCAAATATTCAAGACGGAGCACAAAGTTGCCCAAAAACCTGTTATTTCACGCAAGTCCCCTGGCACCCTGCAGATCTGAGAGTCTCAGAGCTGTGTGAAGTCGCAAACCATGATGAATAATGGTGAATCACTGAACTGTGGTGCAGAGAACTGCCTCCTCCAGGCACAGAAGGTCTGGGAAGCCTACGGGGTCAGGAGGGATTAACAGCAGGAAGTTAGAGTGCGTCACTGAACCGCTGGCAACGGCAAATCTTCGGCGACGGGAGAATCGCCGGGAGAATCGCCGATAACTGACAAACCGCGGGCAACCGCTAAATCGCCGGCACAGTGGGCGAACCGCGGGCAACCGGCAAATCGCCGGCACAGTGGGCGAGCCGCGGGCAACCGCTAAATCGCCGGCACAGTGGGTGAGCCGCGGGCAACCGGCAAACCGCTGGCACAGTGGGCGAACCTCGGGCAACCGGTAAATCGCCGGCACAGTGGGCGAACCGCGGGCAACCGCTAAATCGCCGGCACAGTGGGCGAACCGCGGGCAACCGGCAAACCGCCAGCACAGTGGGTGAGCCGCGGGTAACCGGCAAATCGCCGGCACAGTGGGCGAACCGCGGGCAACCGCTAAATCGCCGGCACAGTGGGCGAACCGCGGGCAACCGGCAAACCGCCAGCACAGTGG
>VSMD01001964.1:0-72354 GCA_008750895.1 Mirza zaza | reverse complement strand
TCCTCAGTGCTAGAGCCCTTAAAAAATTAGTTACTTATATTTGAAATTCAGGTTCTGCACCTGGACTGTATCTGTGGGGGAAAAAAGAATGAAATTGGGGAAAGGCGGCCGGATGTTGTCACCTCCCAGGCAGGAGAGGTGTATTTGGAAGGTCTTTTTTCCCTTCCTTTTCTTATATTTTTAAGAGGGGTGGGAAGGGTACAGGGCACTTCATGGGATGAGATAAGTTTTCTTCCAAAGGGTGGACAGGGAAACGGGATGGTCACACCCCTCAGTCCCGCCACCAAGGAAAGCCTCCCTCCCTACCAGCCCACCCGCAGGGTCCCACTGGCGCCGGCCAAGCGGAGCCCCCACTCGGGGTGGCGCAGCGCGCAGGGGCCTACGGCTGGGGCTGCAGCCCCGGGGCGCGCCCACGCCCCCCGCCCCACGCTCGCTCGGCGCCGCTCCCCGACTCTCACTCACCCGCGCTCCCGCCTTGGGCTGCGGGGCCCGAGGGTCCCCACCGTGTCGCGGCGCCCGCCCCGGGGGCCGTCTGGCTGGGGCCGGGGGTCGCGGGCCCGCGGCGCTCCCGGGGCGGTGGCGGCTGCGGCTGCGGCTCGCGCTCCGGGCCGCGCTCAGGCAGCGGCGCCAGCCCCGCGCGGGCGAGGGGCGCCGGGCGAGGCGCGCGGGGGGTCGGGGCGGGCGGCGGGCCCTGCGTCCCGGGGGCCGCCGGCGGCGGCAGCAGCAGCGGCAGCAGCAGCAGCAGGAGCGGCGGCGGCCACCGCGAGGCGCGCGGCGAGGCCATGGTGGCGGCGCCCGCCCGCGCTCACATGCCCGGCGCGCGGGGCGGCCGCGGGTGCGAGGCAAGCGGGCGGCGGGTGCGGCGCGGGGCCGGGCAGTGAGCGGAGTGCGGCTGCGAGCGCGCTCCCCGCCTCAAAAGTTGCCGGAGCCGCGGGAGGGCGGCCGGGGGCCGGCGGGCGCGGTGCAGGCGGGCAGCGGCGCCGCTACATGCTAATTAGCCCGGGCGGGTCGCGGGCGGGCGGGCGGCTCCTCCTCGGGTTGACATCACCCGCCCTGCGCGGCAGGCCCGGGGGCGGGGAGAGGGCAGGAACCGCGCTGGGGCCGGGCGCCTGGAGAGCGGCCCGGCCTGGGACAGCGGGATGAGGTCAACACAGCCACGGCGCAACTTTTGTCACACACACACTCCCCATAGTGTTGCTTTGCCTTTGGAGAAAAATTAGAAAAACCGAGTCTTCCGAATCAGGAAGCACTTTGCCAACTCCTAAATGCACAATGAGTGTGTGTATGGGGGGTGCGGGGGCGATGGAGGGGGGAGCAGGTCCTGGGGAACATGATTGGCACTAACTGAATTATCCCAAGTGCTTTGGTAGGAAAGAGAAAGGGAGCCTGGTCCCCTGTCTTTACTGATTTGAAGGGCCTCACCACCAACACCCCTTCTCCAGGCCTCAGGGCTGGTGATGAGGTTGCTTTTGCCAAGCCTAACACCTCACACTCTGGCCAAAGCGAGGATCCTCATCCTCCCCTACGCCCTTTCAAGCTTGGATTCCGTTCCCATCAGACCACTGCCTTTGGCTCACACCAGAGTTCTGCAGAGATGTCACCGCCAGGACACCCAGACAGGCCGCAGGGAAAAGAAAACTGTGAATTCAGGCAGGCTAGGGAAAACTCGTAATCAGGAAGAGGGCTGCAGATTGCAAATTAAACAAAATGATGCATGGAGATCCCTGAATTTTAAATGGAAACTTTCCTGGGAGAGATTCAAAGGTTTAGTGTAAACAAATTTTCTTGTTAAATTAAGTTTTGTTTGTGTCCATGTCCCCTCCCCTCTCAGTAAATAAATAATAAAGTGTCTAAATTTTAGGACTGCAAACCTCTTAGGTTTATAAGTGAAGAAAGATGGGCTCAAGTTGGGAAAATAATTTTCGAAAGATTCTGAAGCTAGACCCAAAGATTAAATGATTTATCTGTGAATGACCCTGTGGCATTATTAATTCTTGTCCTCTAATTCAGAATTTGCAATAATTCAGACAATGTCTCAACTGAAATGAATACTGGAACTCCTTGGGGATTTCGTCAGTTCTGTTGGGGACCAAATGCCTGTGAAAATATGAGTACGGACTTCACTTTCAGGCCTGTCTCCCCATCCCATTTCTCTACTCCTCTCTGTTTCTGTCTTCAGATCTCTATAATCCCCCTCCAGAGGAATGAACACATAATGGTGTCCAGGGCAGCTGCAGATGGGCCTAGGCCCACTTTCTGGTGACTCAGTACAAGTGAGTCATTTGGCAGAAACTGTAAGGGATGCTATGTATAAACAAGCTCACCTTAAGTGAGGGAGTGAGGAGTAAAGATCTGGTTTTATTTTGTTTTGTTTTTAAATAACTACAAAACAAACCCAACTTTTCAGTGCTCTCACCCAGAACTTCCAGGTCTCTCCAAGAAAGTACCAAAAAATAATCCCCCTGTACTTGGTTTGCTCTCATGGCCCTCGCTCAACTTCTCTGGATGCTGCTCTCATATTAACAGGCAGAACTGCACAGCTGCTCAGACCCAGCCAGACAAGCCCCAGCAGGCCAAGACACTGTGCTCAGAAGTTCTGGTCCCTGCCACTCCTTCCCTTCTACAGAGACCATTTCACATAGCTCTGGTTGCCCCCCTGGGAAACCAGGAAGGTTTAAGGGTTGAATGACCCTTACAGGCTTCCTGTGTGGATTCAGAGATCCCATTACAGAATCTGCCTTTCCTACCAAGGCCCAAGGAACAAATATGCACCTGCTGCCTCCCCTCCCCTTTAACCACAGGTTTATCTCTCTCTAATCTTCTTTCTACCTTCTAAGAGAAATGACCAAGTTCAGGGTAACGGGCAGCTGGGTAGATGGGGAGACACAGGGAGAACCTGGGAAGATTATCATAGCGTAGATGGATCCCAGCACTTCTTCCTCTCCTCCTAGGACAGACTTGAGAAAGCCTCAAGAGAGAGTTGGAGGCAGTATAGAACTTTAGAGAGAATAGTCAACTTGGTCTTTGAGCCCTTGTTTCTTTTCCTGACCTCACCACTATTTAATTGTGCAATCTAGGCCTCATTTTCCTATCTGCAAAGCAAAGATAAGCAAGGATCTGACACAGCAGCAAGGAGGTTTGAAATAGATATCCCTCATCCAAGTACTAGCCAGGCCCAATCTTGCTTAGCTTCTGAGATCAGAAGAGAACTCGAACATTCAGGATGGTGTGGCCATAGATTAAAACAGACATCTAAGGACTTTTGTAGTGTTTCCTTCCCAGGGATATGAAAATGCGGACAAGCTTCTTGATCATCTCAGATGGCTTAAAAGATGTCCTGTCAAACCAATGGGATATATCAGAAGACTTCTCAGATCCATTCCAGCCCTGGCAATCTAACTGATCTAGAATGAAATAGGTGAGAAGCCAATTCAGAATAAATTCCTGGACTCAGTGAGTTAATAGGCAGGTACCTCTCCAGAGGTGGGAGTGGGGGCACTCCAAAGTGGTTGACAGGGAACTCGGTACGGAGCCCAGTGTCTTTGCCATTTGGTACTTCATGTAGTCATAGTTTTTGTGGGGGCTTTCTTACCTCTACTTGTGTTAGTTAGATTAGGCTTAGGCTAGGCTGTAGTAACAAACAGATTGCAGTAGATTAACACCAGAGATGTTTAATTCTTGTTCACTTAACAGCCTTAGACCTTGATGTCAGACCAATGGAACAGCTTCTCCACAAAGTCTTTTCTGGATCCACACTATGGTGACTCTGCCATGCTCTAATGTACGGCTTCCAAAGTTGCTCTGGAACCCAAGAAGTGAAAAGAACATGGAGATGTGAGAGAGAAAGGTTTTGGTGGGCCAGGCCTGGAAGTGGCATGCCTCACTTCCTCTACATGCCACTGCAGAGAACATGGTCACGTGGCTCACCAAACTGCAAAGAAGGCTGGGAAATGTAGTCTAGCCACCTAGACAAAGAAGGGGAGAAGGGATTTGGGTAGACAGCTAAAAATCTCTGCCCTACTTCTCGACATCAGCAGAGTAGAGAAAGAAAGGGAGAGTAAAGGAGATTCATCTCTCTGGCCTCAGTTTTCTCTTTCATAAAGATGTTGAATCAGATGATCTCTGAGGGCCCATCTACTATTAGGTTATTAACATAACATTGAGGGGTTGGAAGGGGCGATGAAATGTCCTTCTGCACCAAAATAGACCAGCTGTGCGGGTCCTGCTGCAGCACACCCTCGGCCTGCGAGCCTTCCTCTACCGACTGGTCTGACTTGACTGGTGGACCCTACAGAGAGGACCTTGGGTTTCCTCTAAGTTCTGTTCCTAAGCTGTTCTCATTCCTTGGCCAAGTCAAGAGATCTCTATTGACCTCAGTTCCCTTAGCTGTCTAGTGGCAAGAAAAATCATTACCCTTTGCTGCCTCTTGGGGTTGGTCTGAGGATATGATGAGATCACTGTCCAGAAGGCACCTAGAGCAATTCTGACAAGGGCTCTGCATGGTGCCTGCACTACAGCCAGAGCTTTTATCACACTGCGTTCCAAACAGGCCCCAAATTGTGTCCAGTTCCTGAGGATGGTGCCACTGCAGGATGTGTGGCAATGTAGGTTGGCATTGCCATGGCTGGGATACAGTGCTGACTGCATAGCAGTAATATCCCAGGACACTCAGGACTCTGGTGACGAGGGGTTCCTCAGGGCTGACACCTCAGTCAGCAGACACCTGGACTGAGCTTCATCTAGGGACAGGTGAGCAGGCCCAGCACCACTGTCTCCTCTGAGGTCGGGCCTGCTCCTCTGGTATGTGCTCATCACCCTGGTCCACCCTGGGTCTGATTACTCTTCCTCTCATCTGCTTGTCCCCTCCTACCCACCACCTGTCAGCTGCTTTCTGGAAAGTTCTGTGCCTTATTCATCTTTGTAGTCCCAGAACCCAACTTAGGACTTTTTTTTCTTTTATTCAGTCATTCAACAAATATTTACTAAGTGACTATTCTGTGCCTGGCACTTTGCTGGGTGTTTGGTGAGTCTCTGACATCATAGAGTTTAAAAGTTTGGAGGAAACAGACAGTAATAAAAAGAGCATAAATGTAAACTCATCACTGTGGAAGTGCCTTGGAATAGAGCACTCAGGAAGGTGTGCTGGGCTTCCCTGTGGACATGAGATTGAGCCATGGCCTGACAGCTATGTAGGCTACTAACCAGGCAAAGGATGATGGAGACAGGAAGTGCAAAGGCCCTGAGGCAGGAGGGATTGGGATAAATGTTATATAAAGGACTGGAAGAAAACCAATGTAGCTGGAACAGAGAATGAGGAGTATGGAAGGAAGTGAGGCTGGAGACCTCCTCCTAATAGCAACCAAATTAGGCAGACATAACAGCTCATTTTAAGGATTTTTACTTTTTTAAGAGTTTAGAGAAGGTAATGGAAGGTTTTAAGTAGGAAAGATGGAGTATGGTGAGCATGGAGGGGAGGAGGAGTAAAGGGTGAGGAGTGCCGTGGTTTGTGATCGGAAATCATCATTCTAACTATGACAAGAGGAACAACTGAGAAGGAAATAAGAGTTGATGCTTGGACTCTTGGAGTCCATGAGAGAAGTGATAGCTAGCTCTTGGACAAGAATAATAGAAGTGAGTTCATAGGAGGATATGGAGTTGAGAGATTATAGGAGATAAAAAGCCAGAAGATATGTTGATGAGGAGGAGAGAGAGAGAGGTTAAAATTTCTTTAGTTTCTCTTCAGGAGGCTGAGGTGGGAGGATCACTTGAGCCCAGGAGTTCAAGACCAGGCTGAGCAACATAGCAAAACCCTGTTTCCACAAAAAAAAAATTTTTTTTTTAATTACCTGGGCACAGTGGTGCACATCTCTAGTGCCAGCTACTGGGGAGGCGGAGGCAAGAGGATCATTTGAGCCCAGGAGTTTGAGGTTGCAGTAAGTCGCAATCATGCCACTGCACTCCAGCCTGGGTGACAGAGTGACCCTATCTCAAAGATGACAAAAAAAGATTTCTTGAGTTTCCGGTTTGCATGATTGGATGGATGGTAGTACCATTCTCAAGGAGAGGGAACAGGGCATGTGATCTAGGTCTTCGAAGTCAAGGTGGTTGACTTGATCTGGGACATAGGTCTGGGCTGACTTCGAGATATCCAAATGGCAATGTCAAGTACGCAATTGAATCTGCATCCTTGGAGCTGAGAGGAGAGGTTCAAGTTTAAGGTTCAATTTGAAAACAAGGGATTGAGATCACAGAGGGCAGAGAGTACTATAGTCAGAGAAGAGAACTTGAAGGTAAGCCCTGAGGAACACAACACGAAATGGCTGGGAGAGGAGGTGGAGCCAGGAAGAAGACTGGGAAGGAGCCACAGAGAGACAGGAGGAACCCAGGAGAAGGTCATGTCACCGGGGCATGAGATCCTGGTTCACCGTGTGCAGTGCTGCTGAAGGGTTACGTTAGGGGTAGACTGAAAATAGCCTTTGGTTTTAGCAACATGAAGTCACCGGTGACAGTAAGAAGCATAATATTGGTGGAGTGTTGGGGAGCACTGGGAGGACTGAGAGGTGGAGATAACTTTTGAGGAGATATTGGCTGTGAAGGGAGAGGGTGAGTTAGGATAGTAAGTACAGGGGAAGGAGGGGTGGGGAGTTTTGTTTTTAGGGAAAGAATTTGAACTGGCTAGCGTCTGCGTGGGAGGGAGAAAGTCAAAGCTCTATGAATGATGGTGGACGGGTTAGGTCTCTGAGAAGCAGGAGGGGTAGAGCCTGTAGCCCAAGTGGAGAGACCGGCCTTTCAAGGAGGGAAAGAGGAGCATGCTACAGTGCCGGGGTCTAGACTTCTGCCTGAGGGCTTCAGTTTTCTTTGTAAAGTAGGGGACAAACAATGCTGTTTGCTAAGACTAAAGGGCATGGGGGGCGGGCCTGAGGGATTTGACATTTTGGGGACCATGAATGATTGCTTTCCTAGGGCTGCCATAACAAGTCACCACAAACGTGATGGCTTAAAACAACAGAAACTTATCCTCCCACCGTGCAGGGGGCTAGATCGAATTCTGAAATCAAGATGTCAGCAGATCCTTGCTCCCTCTGAAGGTTCCAGGAGAAAATTCTTCCTTGCCTCTTCCTAGCCTCTGGTGACGGCCGGCAGTCCTTGGTGTCCCTTGGCTTATAGTCTCAGCCTCTATCATCACGTGACCTTCTTCCCTCCATGTGCATGTGTCTTCACATGGTCTTCTTATGAGGCCACCGTTTTTTGGATTTAGGGCCCACTATAATCCAGTACGATCTCATTTGAATTATATCTGCAAAGACTCTATTTTCAAATAAGGTCACATTCACAGATACCAGGGGTTAGAACTTGAACATGTCTTTGGGGGGATATCATGCTACCCACCACAACTAAGACGTTTAGAAATAGCTGTAGATAGTGAGAGCAATCTCCTAGCATGCCCAGCCTGCCGTGGGCCCGCAGAGGCTGGCAAAGTAAACCAGTAGCAAAGCATGTCCTGCAGCATCGCTGTTCCCCGCCTTGCTCCTCTCTGCTCAACAGTGCCCTTGGCCAGAGCCAGGCACCTCAGCCCTCTTCTGCTGGAGTAGGTTTCCCTCCCACCAGGAATAAGACTCCTGACCTCTCTTGACTCCTCCTCCCTTCTTGCCTCAAACTCCATCTCTGCATCCCATTGGGTCCCCTTCTCTGCTCAGAGATACGTGAAGCACCTCTGCAGACAGGCACTGCTGAGCTACCCCCACAGCGTCAGGGCTATGATAAAAGAGACAGAATTCCAGCCCTCCATGGGACACTAGCTACATCTGCACTGTTTTGTTACAAGCTCCAGTAAGCACAATGTGTTAGGATTGTCACCAAAGAACTAAAGGAATAAACCCATTTCCCTATTTTTTACCCTCTGGAAGAAAGAAGCCTTATTGTTGCCTTTCTGGAATGGCAGCAGTGGTCTTATTTTGTCCAGGTTGAGTTAGGGTGCTTGCTGGACACCAGGCCTAGGAGTCCTTGCTGCTTCTCCACCCGCTGGTGCTGGGCTCGGGGGCCCACAGGGCCAAGGTGAGAATGTAAACACTGCAGTCCCTCTGGAAACTGGCTGGGACCTCCTCCAAGGAGGAAGGGTTGCTCATGGCTTGGCCAGGCTCCCAAGCATCATGTACAGCAACCCTTAGCTCCAACTTACACAGCTTGGGGTGGGTCCTCGAATGACCTTCCGTTTCTTGTCTGCTCATCTGAGAGGACCATTCCATTCCAAACAACATTCCTCCGATAAAATCGGTTACACACTGTAAACGTCAATGAGCCAGGAACATTCTCCAGCGCAACAGGATTCTGATAACGAAGTCCTATTTTGCAAAACCTTCCAGCGTGAAACATCCTCCCCAGAGCAGCCAGGGAAATTCCTGGGATGCCACGACACTGGGCAAAGTGTCCAGGGCCCCAGGGAAGAAGCAGAAAGCCCAGAGATGAAGTTCCCATCGTAGGCAGAGGGACCTGACTTTTCAGTCATCTTTTCAATATTTGTTGACTGATTTCATTGAATCCATCAGTCAACAAATATTTGTTGACCACCTCCCAAGTGCCAGGCCCTGATGGAGCCACTGGGAATGCAATGTCTCCATGTGACTGCATATTTCCCTGACTTTCACAAAGCAGTGATAACTTCCTCTTTTCACACGGTCCACGGTCCATGTTAGCAATCAGGTGCAGCGTCTACACCTTCGCCTCTACACCAGACCCTCCCACCTCCTCCCTTGCCACTTCAACCCACCCACTCGCTCCACATCCCCTTGGGCTCCTGTGTGCCGCTCTCTGTTCACAGGTGTCTCCTCCATGGGCCGGTTTCTGGTTATCTCGGTCCCTACTTTCCTCCAAGTGTCACTTTGTGTCACTGAATGCCTCCCAGCCCACCCACTCCTTGACTTCACCATCAGTCTCTCTCCTTTCTGTTCATGCTTTTCTTCTAATCTGTTCATACCCCAATTTTTTTCCTTCCTTTTTCTGTTTCTTCTCCTTAATTGAGTATTTACACAGAAATAAATACATTTTTCTTAGATTCATGGAATATATTTTCCCATTCTCTGGTTTTTATTTTTTAAATTGGTTGAAAAGTATTTGTACTCTTTTGTGTTGTCTGAATTTCTTATAACAGCATGTGCAATTATCTAAAACTTTTACTAAAATATGATGCCCATGGAAAAAAGCACACATGTAGTGGCAAAAACGTGCCATGCAGAGCTCAATAAATTCCACTCCCTGAACATGTGTAGCCACATCTCGGATTGAAAGACGCTCATGTTCCCTTCCAGGTATTCTCCCCCACATGGGTCACCACTGCCCTGACTTCTTTCAGCATAGATTAGTGTCCTTTGATAAAAGGACAAAATTCCTGGTTTTGTATTTTGTATAAATGACATGCTATAATATGGATAGTGTCTAGCTTCTAGCACTGAACATTCTGAGAGTGAACCTCACTCACCTGTTGCAGGGCGTTAGACTCTTCATTCTCCTTGCTAGATAGCAGCCATTGCAGGGCTATCCCACAATTTATTTTCCATTAGCAGCCATTACAAATGGACATTGGGTAGTTTCCATTAGCAGCCATTACGAATAGTGCTGCAATTAATATTCATGTACACGCCTTTCGATGGCGTGTATTACTGTTATAATCAGGAAAGAGAAAAAGAAAACTGTCTATTTGGAAAGATGGAGGTGGCCAAGGGGGGTATTCTCTTAAAAGGGCTCTGGAGTAGGAGACAGAGCACACGAGTCCTTGTTCTGACTTCTCTATTCTATTCTCTAGTTCTACAACTTTGGGCCAGTTAACCTCAGTGAGTCTCAGTTTTCTTATTTGCAAAACATGGCCAGTAATGCCTGCCATTGGTAGATGTTGCCACCTCACAGGGTAACTGTGACAATCAAACATTAATAAGATATGGATATGAGAAAAAAGTCTTCCTGTCATGCAAAAAAATAAGATATTGCTATTATTTCTTTTATTAAAGAAAAATTAATAGCAACATTGTGCTGCTCTTGATTTACCTGTTTTAAAGTTTTGAAGCTATGGCTTTCATTAGACAAACGATGTCCACAATCCCTGACCTGCTTTGGTGATAAAAGAGAAATGTCTCAAAATGCCCTGTCTCCAATGTGGGAACATGGGGCCTGGGCCATCTTTTGCCCCTTCCAGGTGGCCATGGGCTCACGGAAGCTGGGGGCTCCTGGTCTAGACAAGCAACAGAAAAACCCACCGACTGATTGAGCTGTAGGGACCGCAGGGGCGGGCCCAGGCCACTCAAGGGGAGGGATGTGCCCACAGAGGACACACAGAAAGCCAGGTCGGGACTCATCTTTAGACACCAGCTCGTGCCCCATCCACTACCACACGCTGTCACCCCTTGTAGGAGAGGATCTGACCAGCGTGTGGGACAGGAAACAGGCTCCACGTCTCAGAGCGGGTCTCAGACTCGGCGCTGTCTGCCAGCACGGCATCGTTTGTTGGTTTAGGGAAGCTGCTGCTGTCCACGCACTAGGAAGACAAGCCAGGCACCTTCGCACCCAAGTTCTTTCTCCTCATCCAACCAAAACAAACCTAGTGTTCTGAGGCTCATGCCTGAAGGGTGGCGTTTCCTCAGGCCTCACCAGCGCAGTGTCTACAAGAGGACACCTCCAGCAGCCAGCCCCAGATCCTCCGCGAGCTCCCACAACCCTGCAGCCCTGCGCCTGGTGCCCTGGGGATGCAAAGCTGCAGGGTCCTGCCCGTGGGGCACAGATGGGCAGGGAGAGAGGTGCGGCCTGGATGACAGGGAGTGACTCAGGGAAGGATCTGCAGCTCAGGAGGGCTCTGGCCATGAGCAACATGTGCAGAGGGGTTCTGAGGAGGAGCTCCTGAGAGCCCCCTGAGGAAATGGGGAAATGAAAAAGAGCCTTGAAAACTAGACATGAAGCTGGTGATTCTCAGCCCTGGCTGGACCTTAGAATTGCCAGGGGAGCTTTTGCAAAATGCCAGTGCCTGGAATCCACCTACTAAATCAGAATCTCCAGTCTTGGGGCCGGGGCATGAGGATTCTTTAAAAGCTCCCCATGTGGCTGTAATGTGCAGCCACATCTGAAAAGCACTGCCTGAAACTTAAAGCAGTGGGACCCAGAGACTCAGCGTAGGCATTCAGCAGTGGAGGGACGCGCTCAAAGGGTCGCTCAGGAGACACTTATGGAGTACCTACCTATTCTGTACCAGCAGGCACTGTGCCAGGCTCTGGGTATGCAAAGATGAGGAAAATACATATAGTCCCTGCCCTTGACTAGCCAACAGATTAGGAGAAAAGACAGACCCGTAAGTACATCTAATATAAGGAAAATTATTTTATATAAGTATGAACCAAGTGCTCTAAGGACATTGAAATTTTCTGGGGAAAGCTTTCTTAGAGAGGTGACATTAGAACTCTTTCCTAAAAGATGTTTAGGAGTTTCCCACTCAAAGAAAACAGAGGAGACAGTTCTAGATGGAAGAAACAAGTGCTGAGTCCTAACATAGGGAATACTGGGAGAGGCCAATGCCTGGGGACTGGATTCTGTTCAAGTTCTCAGTATTTGAAAAATGAGGTAGAGAGGGCAAATTAGAAAGGAGAGAGGCAGGGAGGGGGCCAGTTAGGAGTCACCGTAGTGTTTCAGATGTGAGGTGATGAAGGCCGGGCTCGAGGAACCGCCAGTGGGACTGAGGAAGGGAGCAACACTAGAGAGATTTCCAAAAAAGGCAACGGGATTTGGAAACAGATCAGATAGAAAGCAAGAGAACAAGGCAAAGGTGGCCCCATAGCAACTAATTTGAGACAGGAAGATAACACGGCACTAGCGAAGAGGAGGATGCTGGGTAGACTACTTAAATTTCAATGAACTCTGAGACGTCCAAGTGGAGACGTATCCAAAGGGCTCGCTGAAGGGCAGAAGTTAGACTGTAGAAGGTGAGGAGAGAGAGTGGGCTATCCAGGCATGAACTGTCCGTACCAGGCATTTGCAGGGCAGGAAGAGACAACAGGGATGGCCCCTGGAAGGTCAGGCACTGGGGTATTTGCCAGGACTGACCTGTGTGTGGGTGGGGACAGGAAGAAGAAGGGGGACCAGGGGTAGCCGGGGAGCGAGGGCCATGGGGCGCAGAAGCATGGCATCCAACAAAGGGAAAGAATTCACCCTTAGGGAGGACAGGCACTTCTTAACCCAGATACAGATGTCTGAGAAAACTCATTCCCAAGGGCATAGATCTTTTCTGAAGTGCACAGATCAAAATCTTCTAAAGCAGGGCTCAGTAAACTTTTTCTATAAAGGGGCAGACAGTAAATATTTTAGGCTTTGTGGGCCATGTGGCCTGTCTCAACAGAACTCTGTGCTGTGGTGTGCACACAGCCACAGACAATACATAAGTGAATGGGTGTGCTGTGTTCCAATAAAACTCTATTTTCAAAAACAGGCAGTGATTTTAAATGGTTAATTTTATGTTATGTGGATTTCATCTCAGTGCAGACAGAAACAGGCCACGGGCTTGATGCGGCCCACGGGGCTGTGGTTTGCCGACACCTGCGGCAGGGCAGGGCGTGGGGCAGGAGGCTGGGGCAGGGAAAGGAGTGTTAGGGGTCCCATGGGAGAAGGCAAGGTCTGGGCTGCTTCCACGGGGACGGGGAACAGCGACCAGTGAATGAGCTGAGTTCAGATTTGGCCGTACCACTTACTAGCTATGAGGCCTTGAGTAAATTACTTATCCCAAGCCTCAGGGTCCTCATCTATAAAACGGGGGAGGTAACAGTCTTTGCGTCATTGCATTGCTCTGAGGATCAAATGAGACAATGAATATGCATCTGGCATAAGGCTTAATAAAAATTTTCTTATTTAGTTTTTCGGAATTGACTATCAATTTTAGGGCTCCCACAGTCACCATGAGCAGGGAGCCCAGGCAGGACATGGAGCCCAGGCAGCCGGAGAGGGGAGACATAGCTTAGTGAGCAGTGAATGAATGTGAAGGCCTAGGACATTACATACACTACTATAGACTTTGTAAACACTGGACATTAGGCTACCTGAGATTTATGAAAAAAATTTTCTTTCTTTAATAACTTAACCTTAGCTTACTATGGCCTTTTTACTTTATAAACTTTTGAATTTTTTTGAGTTTTTGATTCTTTTGTGTTAACACTTAGCTTAAAACACAAACACTATTTGTATAACTATGCAAAAAATCTTTTCTTTATATCCTTATTCTATAAGCTTTTTTATATTTTTTAATTTTTTTATTTATTTAACTTTTTAAATTCTTTTGTTCAAAACAAAGACAGAAACACATTAGCCTGGGCGTACACAGGGTCAGGCTCATCAATGTCACTGTCTTCCGCCTCCACATCTTGTCCCACTGGAAGGTCTTCAGAGGCAATGGCAGGCATGGAGCTGTCATCTCCTGTGATAGCAATGCCTCCTGCTGGGATACCTCCTGAAGGACCAGCCTCAAGCTGTTTTACAGTTAGTTCTTTTTTTAATATGTAAAAGGAGTACACACTAAAATAACTATGAAAAGCATAGTATCGCAAATACATAAACCAGTAACAGTCATTTATTAGCATTATCAAGTATTACAGACTTACATAACTGTGCGTGCTGCACTTTGATACGACTGGCAGTGCAGTAGGTTTACACCAGCATCACCACACACACGTGAGCAACTCGTGGTGCTGTGGCATTACAGCAGCTACCACGCCAGTAGGGAATAGGAATTTTTCAGCTCCACTAATAATCTGATGGGATTATAAACCACTGTTGTATAGGTGGTCTCTCATTGACTGAAATGTCATTATATGGCACATTTAGATTTATTATCTGAATAAATATTGTTCCTCGAAAACAGCGCCTTGGGAGGCCTTACACAATTATTCCAATGACACTGTCAATCCTTAAATGTGTTGTTCCGGGGTCTCACCTTTGAAATTTGCCTCCATAGTCAGTTTACTTTATGGCCACACCTCATTTCTGACCCAAAGAGGATGAATTAGCTTGATTGGTCCCCTTATTCCCAGACTTGGTTCCAAATGAGTTCTGTAAGCACCAGAAATGCACTCTCAAAGGATTGCCGTGTATTAGAATATTTAAAGGCTCTGAAGAGAGTACTGAAAAATGGAATTCCATGCATGACTTGAAGAGTGGCAGAATACTTGGATAGAGTGTGATCTAGCCCAGGAGGCAGCTCTGAAGGCACAAACCTACTCAGATCAGGAGACTGGCTCCTTTTCCATCAATAGAGAACTTAACCCAGCTGTTCTCACCCAGCAGCACAGTGGCAGGGATGGGCCAGAGGCCCACCACACCCAGTCGTCTTCTTCCTGAGCACACAGAGCTGGCCTGTGTTTCCCAGCCTGCCTTTCAAGTAAGTAGACTAGGAGTCTAGTTCGGGCCAAGGAAATAAGGGAGCCCTTTGACCTGGGCCCCTAAAACCTCCCTGGGCTCCCCCAGGTGTCTGTCTCTTCTCTCACCTGCCAGCTGGATGCTGAGAATTCAGGGGAAGATGCTGAGGGCACAGAAGATGTTTAAGCTACTAAACTGAAGGAGCCCCCGTCCCTAAATGACAGTGTAAAGCAGAACTCCTCCCTCCTTTCCGAGGTGTGTTAGAATGTAGCATGAGCTAGAAATAAATTTACAGGGTCAATGCACTGAGATCTGGGTGCTGCTTGTTACAGCAATAAGCCCACTCTGACTGCTACAAGCACACAGAGTCACACTGAGTTGCCCGTGTGAGAAGTGGCTTGGTTAATATAGAAATTGACAAGCCATTTGGAGCATTTGCCCTCGTGACTTTCAGTTTGGGGTTCATATTCGAAACCAGTGCTGTCTTTTCCATCATCAGCCTCTTAATACACATGGTATATGTCACATCTCGCAGATCAGAACTCATCGAGCCCTCCTCCTGACTGCTGGGTACGACTGCTAATCCTTGGAAACGCCACCTGCCCTCAGAGCTTCCCGAAGCCAATCTGATGTATACCACATGGCCCGTGTTTTAAGCCAGGCTTCACATTTGGTGAGTCCAGCTTTTTAATACAGCGCCTTCTCTAACAGAAACAGGAGAGCATACGCACACACAAACACACACGTGCACTGGTGTGATATTCTTTTTAACAAAATAAAACAGAAAAATCTCAGCTGTCCATTATTTTAGAGACTTCCATTTGGAGAACCGCTCTGCCTCTCTTAGAGGGTGGCTACAGCCCCCTCACCTCAGTGAATGGTGGTGCGCCTGCGTCCCCCCACCCCCGCCCATCAGAGCCAGGGGACAGGGGGCGGGTGCCAGCCTCGCTGCTGCGGGGTGGGCTGCATTCCCGGGAGCACAGCCAGGGAGGGACCCCTGATGCTGGTGGGTCTTTCTCGCCATCTGCTTTGCCTTTTGCTTGAATGTGACCTTCTCCCCAAGAAGATACCTCGTCAAGGGTCAGGGGCCTACGCCTCTCCTTCCTGCCTCAGACAGATGAACTGGCCTCTGTTTCTGCTTGTGAGCCTCTCAAAGGAGCCCAGGTGCACCACCAAGGTGCATGGACGCTGAGCAGTGCTGAGTAGTGCCAACAGTGTGGAATAACACCCAGCCCCTGCCACCAACACCACTGATCCCCACCTCTCGGGGACCAGACACAAAAAGGAGTGCATTGTTTGTTCTGGAGTACACCTTAGTTCTAAGAGACCTGGAGAATGAGGTAGGTTTTTCTGGTGTTTAAGAAAAATTCCTAAGGCTCCCGGAAGAGAGGGAGAGGGCTGACTGGAGCAGTGATACAGGGAGGTGGCCAAGTGAACCTGATAGGCCGAGGGGGTGGGACAGAGGCAGGCAGGGAGAGCCCTCACTCTGATGAGGGCATGCAGGTTTCCTGCCCTCAGGGAGTAGGGCTCCACCTTGCCCTACTGAGATTCCAGGTTGGCAGGTGCCAAGAAGCACTGCAGTTCTCATGGTTTGGGGTTTTTTATTCTTACTGTGTTGCTTGCAGTAAGCGACATGGAACCAGCAGGGATGGTAAGAGAACATGTTTAAGACACTCCCCTGCACCCCATGCACACACCCCCTCTTTATCTCCTCCAAAAAAATGTGAGTTTCATTTTATTTAGTGCTCACACTCCACGTGGAGGCAGGTAGGAATTACAATTCCCATTTTACAGAGGAGGAAACCGAAGCTCAAGGAGATTAAGACGCCTGTCCAAGATCACAGAGCTAGTAAGTGGTAGAGCCAGGGTTCCAACAGAGATTTCTTTTCTTCCTCCAATCCCATGAATGTGAGACTACACCCACCTACTCCCTCTAATGCGAGCCCACTTAAAAGTAAAGGTAGGAAGAATTGTCAGGCTGAAGGTGAGCCTGCTCTCTCCGGCTTGGGTCCTTCTGCCTCCTGTGTCTTTGTCTATCTCATTCCCTCGGTTCAGAGCCTTCCTATACGCTCTCACCAATGGTCCACAACCCGCTTCCTCCAAGAAGACTTCTGGATTTCTTCCCCACTCATCGTCTCCCCAGCACTCGTGGATCCATCCAGCAGTGCCACCGTACACTTGCATTTACTGCACTCCAGCCCTCTAGTGTGTGCTGCTCCCCAACCCCGAGTCAGGTGTGGCTGGCAGAAGGATGCCCCTGCAAAGACAGCTGGGCCCTTATCCCCAGAACCTGTGAAGATGTCACTTACAGGGCAAAGGGGCTGTGCGGATGTGATTGGGTGAAGGGTTTTGAGATGGGGAGGTCATGCTGGAGGAGCCACCAAAGCAGAAGAGGGAGGCAGGAGGGCGGGAGACGGACATGTGACGGCAGGAGCAGAGAGGGAGGAGGTGTGGCTGCTGACTGCTGGCTTTGGAGACAAAAAGAGGCTGAGCAAGGAATGCGAGCACTTCCAGAAGCAGGAACAAGTGAGGAACAGATGCCCACTAGACCTTTCAGAAGATCGCAGCCCTGTCCATGCCTTGACTTTAGCCCAGTGAGACTCATTTTAGATTTCTGACCTCTAGAAGTATAAAAAAATAATGTGTGTTGTTTTAAGCCACTAAATGTGTGGTAGTTTGTTACAGCAGCAATAGGAAAGTAATACATCAGGACCGTGTGTACCATTTATTTTGTTCTTGCCTCCAAGCCGCCCTCACAACCCACTCCAGCAGCTCTGGGTACAGCTGGAGCTCTGCTTACTCTGTGGGTTCCTCAGCCTCTGTCCCTGCTGGCCTAGTCTCAGCGGGGGACCTCAGCTCCCACAGAGCAAGGAGAGCAGAAACAATAACGCACTTATCAGGGAAGGAGCAGATCTGAAGCTGGATTTTCCCTGGGCCTAGATCATGCAAGCTATTTTTTTTTAAATAAAGCCCTATGAAATTTTGAGGATGGATTTTTATCATTCTTCAGACTTCCCTCCTCAAACTCTAGGTACACAGGGTGATGGTTCCTAGCCCTGAGTTTAAGAATGCTCTGGGATTGGGCAGTACTCATCCTGAAAGTTTGAGGGAGGTACCTTATGAGTCTGTGTATACCTGAATGGTCTGTGATAATATTTTTATATTATAAAGCTCTGAGATTGGTGAGGTGTATGGACTCAGATGAGGTGGTTTCAGGTACCTATCTACAAAGTTATGAGTATAGTGTCTCCAGCCATGGATGGATGGATGATGGATGGATGGATGGATAGATAGGTAGATCAATGGGTGGGTGGATGGATCAATGATGGGTGAGTGGGTAGATGGGGGATGGATCATTGGATGGATCAATCTTTAGACAGCTTGGCCTCAGGGGAGATATTCATGGTCCCAGGTGGTCTGATACAATCCTGACTCATTCAGACATTATCACCTACAACTGTGGACTCCTTGGTAAAATTTTAGGCCAGGAATATGCCTCTCTGTCTATCTTAGAAAATGTTGCTAGTCTCACTGTCATATATACCAACCGTGTTGACATTTTGGAGCATCTTTTAGATAATTAAGAATGATCCAGTGACATGCATGTTTGTCTTTCTGACAACCTATACTTGCTACTGACCTTTGTCAATATATGGGCTACATATAATACCTCTTAATGTGCAACCTCAGATCCTCTCTGCCTCACCTGTCTCTGGGGCTGAGGCCACTTATTCCACCTTAGCTGCCACTGCAACAACCAGGTCTGGGTGGGCTCCAGCCAGTGTCTGTGTGCTGCAGAATCGCTAGGCACTCGCGCATGTGCGAATCACAGTTGTAGGGGTGCTTAATGCCCACTGGAAGCTAACCTTTGATTATGAGAAACAGAAACCAGTAGATAAGCTCTGATCCTTTCCTACATCTGATGTTCCTGTAGGCTCTCAGAAGATCTTTTCCCTGGAGACCAAGCATCTAGTTGCATGTGACACTCAGTGGTTGCTAACTCTCCCTCCTGCTTCACTCCTCCTCTCCCCCTCCTTCATCTCTGATGCACTCTCCAACACAGCGGTAGCTCGGAAACTTCTGCTGCCCAGGGAACCTGGGCCAAAACCTGATTAGTACTACTATTTACACACTCTAGTTGCAGTTAAATACAACATTTTGGGAATTTCTCCTATGGTTATACTTTACACTTGTACATATGTACAAGAGTATTCACTGCAGAACTGATTGAAATAGCAAAAGATTGGAAAGAATCCAAATGCTCATCATTGTGGAACTGGTGAAATAAGCTATAGCACATATACACAATGAAAAATAATGAGGAAACTGCATATATGTGGATATGGAAATGTCTCCAAGACAGATTGTTAAGGGGAAAAAGCAAGGTGCAGAACACGTGTAAAACATGCTACCTTTTGTGTATAAAAAGAGGCAGATAAGAATCCACATCCCTATTTGCTTGTATATTCATAAAGAAATGCAGGAAGTCTGCGTGAGAACAGTGGTCATCTCTGGGCCAGGGGACAGGAACTGAGCAGACGGGGAACAAGGATGGGAGGAGTCTTTTCACTCTCTATGTGATTATACGTTGGGATTTTGAAGAATGTGAGTGTATTATTTATTCAAAAATAAATAAAATGATACAATATAAAATAAGCCTTTATTGTAGCCCTCAGAACAAGCAATCTGGTTCTGGCTCTCCACACCTGATAGGTGTCCTGGTGGCCCACGTGGAGCTCTTCAGACTGGGATCGGTGTTGCAGAGCCACCGCCACTCCAATGTCACCCTGGGTGGGCTGTGGTGCTCCAGACCACAGCGCAGGTTTCCACTGACCAGAGCAGCAGTGGGAGGGCGGGCCCCGAGGTTCTTGCCGAGGAGAAGCAGCTCCACGATGGTTGCGGGACTTGGTCCACTGTGCACAGGACAGCGCCCAAAAAGGCAGGTCCCAGCGCTACGGCTAGTACTGAGGCATCAGCTGTTCCGGACTCACGAGGGAGGAGTGGTGGTAGCGATCCCGGGTGGCAAAGTCTGCGTTCTCCTGGGTGAGCTGCGTCATCGCCATGTCAACCCTGGCCAGGGACGGTGCCAGAATTATCTGCTCCTGGGGGGACCGCAAGCTCCTACAGCGACAGAGACACAGAGGACGGTGAGAGGAGAAGAACAAGTGGAGGCTCGAGAGGGGAGATGAGTCTACTCAGAATAGAGAAATTATTTGCAAAAATGTCAGTTGTCTTAATTATTCAACATGTATTTAGATGTTTGAAACACAATTGTTGAAAGCTATATTTACAAGAGTTTATGAGCTCAAAAGTATGAGAAATACTAAGTATCAAATAAACTGAGGAGAGTGCTATCTACTCTTCTTAAGTAGAAAAGTATAAAACTAGCTACCTGATAGGAGGTAACCCACAAAGAGAGATTTTGCCTTCCAAGTGATGTCATGTTAGGGCTCTGTCTCTGTAGCTTCTCCTTTTCTTCTTTCTTTCTTTCTTTCTTTCTTTCTTTCTTTCTTTCTTTCTTTCTTTCTTTCTTTCTTTCTTTCTTTCTTTCTTTCTTTCTTTCTTTCTTTCTTTTTCTCTCTCTCTCTCTTTCTTTCTTTCTTTCTTTCTGAGACAGAGTCTGGCTCTGTCACCCCAGGTAGAGTGCAGTGGCACATCGTAGCTCACTATAACCTCAAATTCCTGGGCTCAAGTGATCCTCCTACCTCAGCCTCCCAAGTAGAGCTGGGACAACAAGCGTGTGCCATGACACCTGGCTAATTTTTCTTTTCTTTTTTTTTTTTTAGTAGAGACAGGGTCTCACTCTTGCTCAGGCTGGTCTTGAATCCCTGAGCTCAAGCAATCCTCCCGCCTTGGCCTCCCAAAGTGCTAGGATTACAGGTGTGAGCCACCATGCTCGGCCTTCTTTGCTTTTTTGTCAAATGAAATAACAGAATGGAAAGACTGCAAAACTGAGAAGAGTGAAAAGAGAAACCTTCTTTTTGATTCATTGGAAAGACAGTTGAATGGGGAATGACTTCCAGAGCTAAGGTGTACGTGGCAAGCCTCTAAGAGGGAAACTGCAGAGGCTTTTCACACAAAGGTGGCCTCCCGACAAAGAGCAAGTCCATCTAGATCCCATTGTCACTGCAGTCTCTGCATACAGCTGGAGTTGGAATAAAGAGGTGACAAAATGCTAGGATACTCAGGAAGAGTGCTGGAGGCAGAATGGAGCAAGGAAAGCTCAGAGTGGCAGTCAGGGCAGCCATAGAAGACAGCCCCAGGCACTACTCTGACCCTAGTAAGCTTAGTGGCATCTGGAAGCCTCTCTGCCTCCTTTTGCCTCCATGTTCTCATCGCCCCACACTTCTTCCCGCCCGGCAGTCTGTGTTAGGTCCTGAGTCACAACTTAGGCATGGATTCCTCTTAACAATTTTACTCTGAAAGAATCATCTACTTTACTAGTAGTAAGGTTCAATTGTTTAAATAATGAATATATTTGAGAATTTTTAAAAGGTAGAAATCTAATGTTCTAAATCTGTGGAAGTTAGCAGAAAGCTTCAACTGACTCTGGCAAAATGTCTTCTTTGCTCTTTGAGTTTGGATCACATGACCAAGGCTTTATAGCCATTTGTTGAGAACATACCTATTAATAAATCATATAGCTTGAGGGTTTCTGAGAACTCAATTAACTTCTATAAAGGTTGAATCTCCAAAAAGTAAGGTTAGAAAGTGACAAAAATACCATACCAGTCAACGTGTAAGTGTTTTTGCCAATGCATCGTATCTTTATATTTTGTTTTTGTTTTTGCTAATTCTTTTTTTTTTTTAGGTGAAACCATTACATCCTTCTGTCATATACTTCACTGTCTAGTCTAGAATGACTTAAAAATACTCATCTGAACAGTTGCTAGGGCTTCAGGAGAGAAAGCCTTCTCAACATCAGGCTTAACTTCACACAGTTACTGGGGACTGTAGGTATTATCAGAGAAAGTAACCCAGCCAGATTCTTCTACCCAAACACACTCTATACTTGTTGTCGTCTTCTTTGGTTTTGAAGGGTATTTGGGGCTATAGTTGGTAGGGGTGAGGGGGCTCAAAATGACAAAGTAGAAAATGCACATTGGTTAATAATGATTATTAATCAATAAATGTGATGAATAATAATACTTATTGTGATTATTAATCACAATAGTGACTTATTTTAAAATTCTCTATTTTTAAATAAATCACCATTTCTTAATCCTTTCATCCTCCTGAGTAACCATCCCCAAATACCTCCCAGCAGCCACAGCGAGGCCAGCAAGTTTGATGCTGATGTATGTAGCTGAGAACTCTGTCCCCCATTTCATAGCCCACAGAACCTGGGACTTATGTCATGAATGGTGTGGACTAGGTTCTATTCCAGCCAAAGTACTGTCCTATTCTAAGAATAATCTCCCCCTAATACATTCTTCTTCCTGCAGAGGACTGCAGTGACCTTTGAGGTGAAATCCTAGGGATTCAGAGTACAGCGTAAGGAGTGGTGACCCTCTATGGCCATTTTTAGGCTTTAAAACCAGAAATGACTAAAAATATCCCTGTAAACCAGGCAAGGCCAAATATTATCTCCCACACACCACTCGCGGCTGCAGAATCTGTGGGCAGCTTCTACACTGAATCTGTTTCTGCTTAAACTCTACTTGCCCTCAGGACTAGGTTGCAGGGGAAAGGAGGTCAGTGTAGGTGTGTCGTGACCAGGGTCGCCCAACCTTGTGCCTCAGACTGATGAGGGGCAGAGTGGTCACCCACCCTGCTACAGCTCCACACAGGACACGGGGCGCAGCAGCCCCGGCAGCTGAGGGAGTTCTCTCCACACGCCCTGCCGGGCCTCTCCCCCGTTGGCTTCTATAGTTCTTGCTCCTTCTTCTCTTCACCCCAAGCTCTAGCCCCACAGTCCTATTTCCTGTAGCGCTGGCAGTGCTTGTGAGGAGCTGTCTTAAAAAGGATTCTGGGGAACGGGAATTATTGTTTAATGGGTATAGAGCTTCAGTTTGGGAAAATGAAAAGGTTCTGGAGAGGTGTGGTGGTGATGGTTGCACAATAATATGAACGTACTTAATGTCACTGAACTCTATAGTTAGAAATGGTTAACATGGTAACTCTTACATTCTGTGTATTTTACCACAATAAAAAAAATGAAGGGAAAAGAAAGGATTCTGAATTGATATCTGGGATCAACGGGAAAGGGTCCCCTGATCCATAGCAGTGTCTGGGCTCAGGAGGTGGAAATACTGGCAAGTGCAAAGCTGACATGTAGTTTCAAAAACAAACCAAAAAAACGAAACCAAATAAACACTGGGTTGGGTTCTGCCTGGATTTTCCCTGTCCTGCAGAGTTGGCTCCGTGCTGATTTTGAAATGGACAGAGGGGTGGGAGCCATTCCCCAACATCTGGAGGCCTTACAAGGCGAGGACGCATCAGCACTGCAGGACTCAGGGAGAAGGAAAAGGACTGTGGCACCGGGAGATGTCGCCTTCGGAGATGTTGGCCATGAGGCCTCCTCCTGCCCCGCAGGAAGGTTTGCTCTCTTGCCCTGGGTGTCTGGAAGTCCCACAGAGATCTCTACTTTATTTCTGTGCTTGGCCTCTGCACAGTCACATCAACTATTAAATACCTCTGACTCGAGATGGAAGAATGTGTGTCCTGGCTTTACATATCCTTTGGGCTTTAATCTTGTGCGTGATTGTGTAGTGATGCCAATGTGGCTTAGACTGTAAACTCACTGAGAGTGGCTCTCTTGACCTATCGCCCCGGCAATCAGATCTTAAATAAAGCTCACGATGACTGAGGATAAGAAGGAATGAGGACATGAGCCAGAGGGAGCGTCTGCTGAGCTGAAGCTGGGGGCTGGGTGGAGTGGGGGGCGTAGAGGGACAACATCTGAGTCTCCTGGGGGGTCCCAGTTGTCAGGTGCCCACACCACAAGCCAGGCCCAAGCCTGGCTAGGAATGGGGCACTCCTAGCACCTCCCAGGACCCTGGATGCTCATCCGTCCTGGTACTGGCCCCAGATTGGGACAGACCTGCAGGAGGGGATCAGAAGAGACCTCATCCACCGGAAAAAGCTGAAGTTGGAGGCTGATCCTGCAGAGAAGACATATACATACATATTCATGAAGGCTCTACACATGCATCTATAATTCCAGATTTAATATGGTGAACTCCTACCCCGTGCACCCCCCCACAGAATTAGCACAATTTTTTTTCCTTTTTCAGTCTAACCAAGCAACATTCCTTGTAATACTCCGTAACAGCAGCCTACAATGGACTTTGCACCCATGTGTACTTTTCAAAAATTTATTTCTAAACTCCAAACTCCCCCAAAAGAAACTAGATAAAGTGCTATGAAGAAAAATGCAGAGAACTTGCTCACTTCAGTCTTAGGAAAAAAAAAAATGTTTGATGATGTTTTTTCTTAGATTCACACTGATATGTGTTGGACACGTGCTATAAAATCCCCTACTAGACCATACACTCCTTGAGAGTAAGGAACATTTTTTTTCATCCTTGTAACCCTCAAGTACTTCACAGGATCTGGTACTTAGGAAGTTTTCAATAGGTGTGAAGTGAAGCAAATAGATCAATATGCAGAAATCTTAGAGCTGAATTTTGAAGTGAGACCGTTGTTGATACTAGCCAAATAATCTTGATATCAGACACCGACTTGAATAGGGTTTACCAATCTTTTTTAGAAACCCGTCCCTAAGGTCAACAACATGCAGCTGATAACGTGGGTTTACTCAATATCTTTTAGGGTTCTTATGGTTCAAGGGAGGATAAATTTTAGATCTGCTTTAATACCTGCAATTGCCAAGAAAAAATTCCTAATATATTTTGAGATTGTCAGAAGGAAGAAAATAAGCATAAGCATTTTATTAACTGACCCTACTTAAGTTTGATCATTTAGATTCTAAATCACCCAAATTTTAGATGGACATTAGTATGAAATTTTATTTCATACTTTCCTGTGAATAGATTTCTGGTAAATATTTAAATTTTTTAAGATCAAATTTTTCAAAAGAAATTCAGAAGCCATCACTGAAATAATCACCACATTAATTAAAATATATTCTATCCATGAAATTAGCTGATATAAAGATCTCTTCTAAGCATTACTGTATCTCTAAATCATTATTTTTAATGCGCATGGCTTGAAATGTTTCAAGTGCATTTCTTTCAAAAATATACATCAGACTGTTCTAATTCTGAAGAACTTCTTTTTTAGTTTGCCTAAATTATTACGGTCTATCTGATTTAGTTAGAACTTGAAACTAATTGATTTATTTTAAATTGGGGCATCAGAAAATTTTGCTGAAAAGGTCTTTGTAATATATTTTTTAAACAGCTTGAGGAACAATTGATGTACAATAAACTGTATATTGACTACATTTTCTTATTTTCTGTAATCTTGATGCTCTGGCATTTCAGGCCTTTTCTTGCTCTGTCACCCAGGCTGTAGTGCAGTGGTGTCATCATAGCTCACTGTAGCCTCTAATTCCTGGACTCAAATGATCCTCTTCAGCCTTCTGAGTAGCTGGGACTACAGATGTAGACCACCATACCCAGTTAATTTTTAAATCTTTTGTAGAGACAGGGTCTTGCTATGTTGTCTAGGCTGGTCATGAACTTCTAGCCGCAAGCGATCCTCTCACCTCATCCTCCCAAAGTGCTAAGATTACAAGCATGAGCCACTGTGTCTGGCCTAAATGCATTTTCAACTTGGGATGTTTTTTACTTAATATGGGTTTATTGGTACATAACACCATCGTAAGTTGAGGAGCATCTGTATTTAAAGTGTACAGTTTGGTCTGTGTTGACCTATATACGTATTCACTGTGAAACCATCATACAAGCAAGATAATGAACATATCTATCGCCTCCAAAAGTTTCCCCAACCCACTTCATAAGATCAGCCTCCCATGTATCCCCACCCCACCCCATCCCAAAGCATCCCGTGACTATAGGTTAATTTACATTTTCAATAACTATGCATATATTTTACAAAATAATACACTATGCACCCTTTTTGTGTGGTTTCTTTCACTCAGTATAATTATTTTGAGATTCACCCATGTATCAATAATTCATTCTCTTTTACTACTATGTGTATTGTATGGATATACCACAATTTATTTATAGAGTCACCTGTTCATGGACATTTGGGTTGTGCCCAGTTTTGGGCTATTACAAATTATTACGCTATGATTATTCATGTACATGTTTTTGTATGGCAATATGCTTTCAGTTCTCTTGGGCAAATACCTAGGAGTGCAATGGCTGGGTCATATAGCAGGTATACATTTAACTTTTTAACAAACTGCCCAACCATTTTACAAAGTGGTTGTATCATTTTACATTCCCACCAGCAGTATATATAGTTCTAGTCGCTCTATGTCCTTGCCAATACATGGTATGGTTAGTATATTTAATTTTAGTCATTCTAATAGTTGTTTAGTAGTACCCTATTGTGGTTTTAATTTCCCTGATGACTAATGCTATTGAGCATCTTTTCATGTGCATATTTGTCTTTCATGTGTCTTCTTTGGTGAAGTTTATTTAAAACTTTTACCTATTTTCTTTGTTTTTTCTTTTTTTATTGGGTTTTAAGAGTTTTTATGTATTCTGAATGCAAGTCATTTATCAGATGTATGATCTGCTAATATTTTTCTCATGGTCTCTGGCTTGTCTTTGCATTACAGCGTTTTTTTTGTTTTATTTTGTTTTGTTTTGCTTGTCTTTTATATTATCAGTGTTTTTTGAAGATCAGAAGTTCTTAATTTTGATGAAGTCCAATTTATCAATTTTTTTCCTGCTTCTGGTGTTGTATCTAAGAAATCTTTGCCTAACTCACAGTCACTAAAGTTTTCTCTTATATTTTCTTGTAGATATTTTATAGTTTTCGATTTTACATTTAGTTCTAATATCCATTTTAAGTTTTTTCATGGTACGATATATTAGTTGAAGTTTACCTTTTGACTATGGATGTTCAATTGTTCCAGTGTCATTTGTAGTAAACACTATTCTTTCCTCCCACAGAATTGCCTTTGCATCTTTTTTGAAAAGCAATTAACCATATATGTATGGGTCAAATTCTGAACTGTCTACTGTCCATTGACTTACTTGTCTAGCTTGTTAGACAAGACATCACACTGTCTTGGTGCCTTGAGCTTTATAATCAATTTTAAAATCAGAAAGTGCAAGTCTTACAACTTTGTTCTTTTACAAAGTTAGTTGAACTACTCCAGGTCCTTTGCATTTCCATATAACTATTTTAGAATCTGCTTGACAATTTCTACAAAAAGGGAAATTGAGATTTTGACTGGGATTGAGTTGAATTTATATAACAATTTGGAAACAATTGGCATTTTTAATAGCGAGTCTTCCAATTCATGAATATCTCTTCATTTATTTCTTTAATTTAGTCTTTCTTTTCTTGGTCAAAATGTTTTGTAGTTTTCCACTTCTCATCTGTAAACATGTCTGTAAACATCTGTAAATTACACTGATTAATCTCAGATGTTAAAACAACTTTGCATTGCTGAGACAAACCCACTTGGTCATGATGTATTATTCTTTTTATATATTATTAAATTCAATTTGTTAAAATTCTTTTAAGACTTTGTGCATCTATATTTATAAGATATGTCAGTATGTAGTTTTTCAAAGGGTTTAGGCCTAAAGTTTTCTTTGTGAGAAGGTTTCTAATGACCAATTTAATCTGTTAATAGATTACCCGAATAGCCCTATATCTATTTCTTCTTGAGTGAGCTTTGGTAGTCTGTACATTTCATGCAATTTGTCCAATTAATCTAAGTTGTCAAATTTATTGACATAAAGCTATTTATAATATTCTTTTATTTCATTTTTAATATCTGTAGAATCTCTAGTGATGTCATCTCATTCATTCTTGGTATTGGTAATTTATGCCTCCTTTTATTCTGATCAGTTTGGCTAGAGGTTTATCAATTTTATTGATCTTCTCATGTAACCAGTTTATTGTTGCATTGGCATTCTCTATTTTTTTCGTTCTATATTTTTATGATTTCTATGATGATCTTTATGGTTTCTTTTTTCTTCTTATTTTAGATTTAATTTGTACTTCTTTTTCTAGTTTCTTAAGTTGGAAGCTGGGGTCACTGATTTGAGAACTCTCTTCTTTCTTTCTTTCTTTTTTTTTTAGACAGTCTTGCTCTTGCTCTGCTGCTCAGACTGGCATGCAGTGGCACTATCATAGCTCACTGCAACATCAAACTCTTGAACTCAAACTGTCCTTCTGCCTCAGCCTCCCCAGTAACTGGGACCATAGGAGTGAGTAAACTATGCCTGGCTTCTTCTTTTCCAATATAAGCATTTGATACTATAGATTTCCTTTATATACTAAGTTAGCTATATCCTATAATTTTGATATGTTGTATTTTCATTTTTATTCAATTCAAAATGATTTGTAATTTCATTTCTTCTTTTTTTTTTTGAACCATGGGTTATTTGGTTTCTGTAGGTTTTTTTAATGTTATCTTGTGTTCTTTAGTTTCTAAAAAGTTGGGTATTTTCTGATATTTTTCTGTTATTTACTTCTAACTACTTCTCCTTTTGGTCAGAAAACATACTTTGTTATTAAATTGACTTGAATATCTTTTAACTTATTGAAACATTTTTTATGTCCTAGAATATGATCTATCCTGGTAAATGTTTCATGTATGCCTAAAAAGAACAAATATTCTGCTCTTGTTGGGTGCTGTGTTCTATAAATGTCAGGTCAGGTTTGTTGATAGCATTATTCAAGTCTTCTGTAGCCTTATTGATTTTATGCCTACTTGTTTTATCAATTATTGGGAGAGAGAATTTGAAATTTCTGATTGTGATTTTGAACTTTTCTATTTCTTTTTGCAGTCTATCGGGTTTTGCTTTATGTCATTCAATGTTCTGTCTTAAAGTGTCTAACTGTTAAGCTTCATTGTGTCCTCCTGATGAATTTTTCCCTTTATCTTTATAAAATGACCATCTTTATCCTTGTAACATTTTCTCTAAAATCACTTTGTCTGATGTTAACATAGCCACTGTAGCTTTCTTTTGATTAGTATTAGCCTGGTATATCCTTTTCCATCCTTTTACTTCTAACCTGTTTGCGTCTTTATAGTTAAAAGAGGCAGCATATAATTGGATCATGTTTTTTTTATTCAATCTGATAATCTTTGACATTTACTTGTTTAGACCATCTATATTTAGTATGATTATTGATATGATTAGGTTTGTATATATAAACCCTATATATACCATATATATATATATACTATCTTGCTATTTGTTTTTTGTTTGTCCCATATGTCCTTTAATGTCTTTTTCTGCTTTATTTTGATTTGAGTACTTTTTCATTCAACTTCATCTCCTTTATTGGCTTAGCTATAATTCTTTGTTGTGTTACGTTAGTGGTTGATTTAGGGTTTATAGTATACACCCTAAAATTACCACAATCTATGTTTAGGTGATATTATAGTACTTAATATATAGTACAAGAAACTTATAACAGTATACTTCCATTTCATTCCTTCAAGCTAGCTCTTGTGCTATTGTCCATTTTATTTCTACATGTCTTATAAACCTTACAATAAGTTGTTATTATTTTTTATTGTAATCATTTATGTGTATGTCATAGTTCTCTTTCCAGACTATAAACTACTTGAAAATGGGATTCACATCTGAGTCTGTGTTGGCATGTAATAGGTGTTCAAAACTTTTTTTTTTCAATGAATGCTAAAGAGAAGGAGGGAAGTGGTGGCAAAATGGCTCTGCTGCTTACCAAGGGGAAGCCCTGGACTGGCCCGGCCAATGTAGAAATACACAATGGCAGCAACACCCATGCTAACCAGGGTATAGACCCACTGGATCACAAACATGATGAGAAGGGACCCAACAGCCTGTAGAAACAGAGTAGGAAAGGCAAGTCACCTAATGGCTTTCCACATGGTAGGCAAGCCATAGGCTAGGGCCTTATGAAACAGTAGTCCCTCTCATAAATTTCTAATGACTGTAAAAGTCTTAATAATTGACATTCACTCATAATTTAAAGAACCTCACTTAAGCAGATATTTGGGAAGACACCCTCCAAAAGTTATCCTTTAATCAAAGCTATCAACGAATAGTTACTCTATCCTAGCTCCTTGTCCCATTGCTCCCTACAAGAAATAAATAGGATGAAATTATGCTAATTTGGTGGGCCTAGAAATTTAGCAACACAGAGGTTATCAGAGGCTATTAATTATTTAAAAAGTAAATCATTGGTTAAAATAAGTGGTTCATTAAATAAATGTAATCTAGCCATATTAGTCTCATCTAAATTTAATGCAACAAGTAATTAAATTATATTGCTTCTAATTAAGCTCTCCTCTTTCCTTCCCCGACCAACCCCACCAACATGACAAATCTCCACCTGAATTATGTCCCAAGGACAATCAAAATCAAGATGAAGTTACTCACCCCCAACAGGGAGACCCAGGGGTTACACATGTGGCTGTAGAAAGAAGTTGGTCTCCTCTGGATATCTTGTTCCTGGAGCCTGGACTTCAGGAAGAAATCTAAAAAATAAATTAGCCAAATTCTTGGCTATCAATTTGCTAACAAACTGTCTTCTGTTTTTAAGAGCAAATATTTATGAGCTCCTCTTCCCCAA
Source organism: Mirza zaza (assembly GCA_008750895.1). Classification (NCBI taxonomy): domain Eukaryota; kingdom Metazoa; phylum Chordata; class Mammalia; order Primates; family Cheirogaleidae; genus Mirza; species Mirza zaza. The sequence goes on along the minus strand of VSMD01001964.1, from coordinate 42,291 downwards.
TTTTGTAGCTTAGCTTAAGGGACAATTGCTAGTACTTGCTTTGGAGAAGGAAGAAAAAAGTGCTTAAGGCCTCCCACCAGCCAAGGATCTGAGAAAGAAGGCAAGGAAAGAGCAGAGAGGAGAGGAAAGCTCCTCTAAAACCCACTGCATGTCTGCCCAGGTCTGTTGTCTGGGGAATGGGAACTTGAGCTCTCCCGTCTTTTTTAGACATAAGGGGGTAGAGGGGGAAATTTGTCATCAGGTGTTCTTGGCTCCCAGGTGTGACTACTCGGACTGTTGGAGCACACTGGTTTCTTTCTAACTTTGGGATGGTCTTTGCTACCTTCTGGCTATGAAGGTTGCTCAGGTTAGCCTTGTCTCGGGTGTAGACCATAACTGATGAAGGAGAGAGAGAGAGGGAGGGAGAATAGCTCCTCTGATTCCTTCTTCTGGCAGTTAAGGTGCTGAGGGGAAAAGGCTCAGACAATAAACAAATGTGTGGCTCCGCCTTGTCCTCCATGGATTTCAGGCACATCCAAGCTTCTCAGCTCTGCCTTCCTGGTTTACAGCTGGTTCCAGAAACGCTCAATTTAGCCATGAAAATGCATCTAGATTGTTTAACGATATGGTCTAATTACCATGAACACAACAATAGCGTTTCAAACAAATGACATGTTGGATTAATTTTGCTGTATGTTTTTGCTTCATTTCACCACTAAACCATCAGGTGTCCTCAGCCTTCATCGTTTGTTGCTCAGGAAACGTGGTTGACAGCTCCCTAACTGGCGCTTTCTCTGTTCTCCAATACCAAATTGCTGCTTTGGCCAAACTGCCTTGACTGCCTCAGCTCCTCCCTCTTCACTACGTGTCCAGACCCTGTCTCATATGCCAGTCTCCTGCCCCCTCTTAGCCACTTCTGAGATTTTCTTGGCCCCTGGAAGATAGCTGGGACCCGCTTCTCATGGATCCTCTAGCCCTCTACTTGTCCAGCTCCTACTCACCGCTCAGGTGTGAGCTCAGATAGCACTTCCTCATAGAAATCAGCCCCACAACAAAATCTAAATGTATTCCCTCATGACCTGTTTCCTTTCCTTCATAGCACTTACCGTTATTTGTAGGTGTATATTTATTTATGTGTCTCTATGCCCACTGGATAGTGTGCTCTCTGAGGGCAGGGTCCACGCCCATCTTGAGTGTGGGGCTTGGCACGCAGTGGGCAGCATTCCTGGTCCAAGCCTTCCATCTTCTCTAGTCACTGTGGCTTCATGACCTGGCCCCTCTGAAGTGCAGGCCATCAGAGCATTTCACGCCCTCTCCTTTATCATTAAAGCCCTTTACCAGCTTTGTGGTCAGCTCCCCCCCCCCATTAAAGATTTCAGCCCCTGGCTCACCATCTTTCTATCACCACCCATCATCATTCTGATGACTTCACAGTGACTTCTACATAAACAATTCATTCAATGCCCTGCTTTTGCAGTTCCCTGAAATCCTCACTCCAACAATCTTTTCTTTTATTCATTTAAACCATCAACTCTCTTAGCTGTACTTGAGGTTTGTCATCACCAATAAACTTACACTTCCTAAATCATAATTTTAAGCAATCTACTCTCATCCCACAACCTCCTTTAAAAAATGTTTTTAGCTCTTGTGCTCTTCTGTTCCTCACTCCAACTATTCATAGGTCTACAGAAGGACTGTCAGACAATTTGCCCTACTGTATTCTTGCTTTTCATCACCTACCTCCTGTTTTCACTACCCTCTTACCTAGCTTAGGTCCCATGGTCCAAGATTATCAGCATTCCCTTGCATATGAGTCTGCTTCCACACTTCAGCATCCCTCAGCAGTCTCATACCCAGGCAACTAATTCTGCTACTGTCAGATATAACACATCTACAAGCTCTCCTCTCAAAGAGAACTTCGTAGCCTCTCTTCGCCAAATCTGCCGACTCACTTGATCTGTACATTCTCTGTTCTGCCTTCCCTCCTTTTATAGCAGGTGAGCAGCCCTGCTCCTACCTAAGGCCTGTCCCTGCCCTTGTGCCCTGGATCCCAGCCCCTCTGGCCTGTTCAAGGACACTGCTCTCACATCATCAATTTTTCTGTCCCCTACTGAATCATTTCCATCAAACACAAACGCACTGTAATTTCTTCCACCTAAATGGCTCCAGGTCACTCCCCCCACCCCGGTTATTGCCCTATTTCTTTGTCTCCCTTACAGTAAACTTCCTCAAAAGAATTGCTGAGCAATCTCTATGTCCTGTTATTTCCTCAAGCCACTCTCAAGATTGTAGACAGCATTCCACTAGAACTACTCTAACTGAAGTTGCTAATCGTTTGAATCTTTTCAAATTAAATGGTCAACTCCCAATCCTCATCCCACTTGACCTTTCAGACAGCATCTGACACACACGGCCACTTCCTCCTTCTTGAAACACTTTCTTCTCTAAAGCACTTCACTTTCCTGGTTTCTCTCTTATCTCACTGCCCACTCCTTCTCGGTCTCCTCTTGAGGGCTCACCTCCTCTTTCCAACCTGAAAATAGTGCAGTATCCCAACATCTGGTCCTCAGCATTCTTCTTTTTTGCATATGTGCCCACTCCTAAGAGATCTCATTTAGTCCATGGCTTTAAATACTGTTGATATGCTGATAACGCCAAGCTTACATCATCCTCGACCTCTCTCTTGAACTTAAATTTGAATATCTCATTGTCTTCTCAATATTTCCCCTTAGTTGACTAATAAGCACCTCAAACTCAACATAATTAAAACAGAAATCTATCCCCTAAGTCTTCTTTATCTGAGTGACACCACCATGTACACAAACATGTAAGCGAATCCTGACTTCTCTCTTTCTCTCACACCTGCATCTATCCCATCAGTAAGTCCTGTTGATTCTACCATCAAAATATATCCTGAATATGATCACTCCTCACCAACTCCCTGGCTCTCATCCTTGTCTAAGCCACCTTCATCTTTCATCCACTTCCTGCAGTGGGCTCCTGTGGTACAGACCACAGCTATGGTACTTTCCCAGGATTTCTTGCAGGCAGGCGTGGCCATGTGGCTAAGTTCTCACTAACAGAATGTGAACAGAAATGGTGAGTGCCACTTCTGGGCCAAAGTCTTTAAGAGAACAGATGTCTCTCCTCCATGCACCTTCTCCTTCCTCTGCCTGAAATCTGGTAACTCAGTTTCAACTTTCTTTGCACACGACAAGGTCCTAGGGGACGGTGAAATCTCACAAATGGAAAGAGCCCTGAGTCAATGCATGGAAGAGAGTTCCCACTGATTTGGAGCCCCCTTCCTAGACTGTTAAAGCAAGTGGGAAATAAATTTATATTGTGTTTGAGCTACTGCACTTTTGGTTGCTACTACAGTTTAGCCTACCCTAATTAATACAGCTCCAAATTGGCTTTGGTTCTCTCTCTATCTCTACATAAGACATTCCTCTCAAAGCCAGTGATGTTCTGGGAGGCTGAGGCAGGAGGATCACTCAAGGTCAGGAATTCAAAACCAGCCTGAGCAAGAGTGAGACCCCGTCTCTACTAAAAATAGAAATTAATTGACCTAAAATATATAGAAAAAACTACAGGCATGGTGGCACATGCCTGTAGGCCTAACTACTTGGGAGGCTGAGGCAGAAGGATCACTTGAGCCCAGGAGTTTGAGGTTGCTGTGAGCTAGGCTGACGCCACGGCACTCTAGCCTGGGCAACAGAGAGAGACTCTGTCTCAAAAAAAAAAAAAAAAAAAAAAAAGCCCGTGATGTTCTTAAAGCCTGAATCTGATCACACCACAGCACTAGCTAGAACCTTTGTGGCCTCTGTCACACACACAGTGGCCTGCATGGCCCTACACAGCACTGCCCCCCTCCTCACTGGATTCCTCTCCGACCATTGTCCCTGGGCTCACTACTCTCCAGTCGCCACCAGACCTCTGCTGTTCTTGGAACCCGCCCATTCAATTCCTGTCTGTACCTTCATACATGTCATTTCCTTTACCTGGAACTTGTCACCTTTCTACATGGCTCACTGCTTCATGCAATTCATTTCTCCATTAAAATATTCTCTTCCCAGCAAGTTCTTTTCAGATCTGATCTGAAATAGTGCCCCTTCCCCGCCCTGGTCTCTCTCAATCCCATCACCCCACTTTATTATTCTTCATAATACTAATCACTATTGACATTACAGTATATATTTTCTTGTTTATTGTGTATCTTCCCCTACTAGGATGTAAACTATGACAGCAAAGACCTTCTATTTCTACTCGGCATGTTCCCCCAGCACTTAGAATAGTGTCTGGAATGTAGGAGATGCTCTATACCTGTGGTTGAATGAACAAATAAATCATCCTATCCCCTGAGAAGTTTTTATCCTCTCAACATCAATCTGCATTCATAATGTGCTTCCAACTATTATACTTATCTTTTTTATACATTTATACCTGGAGGGCAAGGACCATCTTTTATATTCTAAATACCAGCTCTAGGCATTTAGAAGTTTGTATACAGGAAGTGCTTATAAATATCTCCTTATTAATTGTGAATTAAAATAAAGTCTGCCAAGATTTGATTGATCTGAATGGATGGCTCTATTGCTCTTTTTAAAGCAGGAATTCTGTTATGATTGCCATTAATTAAATTGCATAATTTTAATGTGCCCAATGTATGACCTTTTTTAAATCGCAGGCTTAGTAAAATATGATTGGCCATTAAGAGAGAACACTGTTGGTTAAGAACTTATATTTTTGCCTCTCTGAGATTTGCCAAATGTTAAGCTCACCCCTTCACAACATTTGATCTTCTACAACATCAGTTATATTGAACCTAAAGGAATTGTGTGTGTGTGTGTGTGTGTGCGCGCGCGTGTTTTCTGAGAAACTTGGGGAGAAGTGGTAGAAAGGGATTTGTTCACCGGCAAGCACAATGTAGTTTTACACATCAGCAATGCAAGGGGGAATTTATGCGAGGATGCTCAATGGCTTAGAAGAGGTACAACACAGGCAGACAATTATTCATAATTCCAAATAGCTGTGGTTTCAAAACCCGTCCAAAATGACTAAAGGAATTTTTTCTCTTGTCTAGGATTTTGCTGGAAGAAGCAATTCTTACAAACTTGTGGGGGATGGGAGGACAGTTTCTTATGCTTGAAATACTAGGCAGTAATAATCAGGAAGGCAACTTTCTCAAGCCTCTGGTCTTAAAACAAACAAAATCATGCATGTTAAAAAATATCAAATATAATAAACAAAATGCATAATAGTAAATTGACTTTTAAAATTTAGTGATGTGTCTAACAAGTTCTATGTTCACAAAACTCATGCAGATATAAACACTTTAAACATGAAGGGGGAAAACCAATTGCGTTAATTTTTTAAATCATGAATCGAGGTAATTTTATACAATTATTTAAAATAAACATTAAACCCTCTCTGAAAATCTAGTCCATGTCTTTGTCAGAATAAATAAACACATAATTCTAATTAGAATGTATAAACTGGGAATGTGTATTGCTATAGTCCACAAAGAATCATGTTTAAAATCCATGTGGTATTTTATCATGTTGATACTACAATTTGCTCAACCACTTTCCAAATACTGGGCATTTCAGTTATTCCTAATTTGTCAATAGCACAAACAATGCAGCTATGATAATCTGGTATACATTTTTTGGTTTGTCTTTCAGTTTTGGGTTTTTTTATTTTTAATATACAATTCCCCCAAATACATTTACTAAATCATGGCAATTAAACAGTTTTATATTTCTTGTTACATCTCGAAAAGTCATTCTCCAGAAGGAATGAACCAGAGGGCTTTCCAGCTTTGGCAATATGAATAGGTCAGTGTATCTTCTTCACAAAACAATATGCATAAAACTAGACAAACTAGTCAAAAACAGCCACTTCAGGGCTCCAGATATTTACCAAAAGGAGACAACACATTGAGAAGCATTTATTTTTCAAAAACTGCTAGAGTTGAGACAGCAAGAGTCATGGCCTTCTAGCTGGAGTCAGCAAGAGCTGAGACAGCAAGAGTCATGGCCTTCTGCTCCCAGCTCTGCCCCAGTCCTCACCAGCACGGAGCCCGTCAGAAACCAGCAGTTTTGCTGCTGGGTGAGAGGATGGTAAACTTGATTTGAAGCTGGGGGAAAAGCCTGTGGCTTTATAAGCTAAATATGGAGAGCACAGTAGAAAAATGAATGGGGAGGTCGGGCGTGGTGGCTCATGCCTGTAGTCCTAGCACTCTGGGAGGCCGAGGCGAGCAGATGGCTCAAGGTCAGGAGTTCGAAACCAGCCTGAGCAAGAGCAAGACCCCGTCTCTACTAAAAAAATAGAAAGAAATTAATTGGCCAACTAAAATATATAGGAAAAATAATTAGCCAGGCATGGTGGCGCATGCCTATAGTCCCAGCTACTCGGGAGACTGAGGCAGGAGGATCACTTGAGCCCAGGAGTTTGAGGTTGCTGTGAGCTAGGCTGACACCATGGCACTCTAGCCAAGGCAACAGAGTGAGACTCTGTTTCAAAAAAAAAAGAAAGAAAGAAAGAAAAGAAAAGAAAGAAGAAAAGAAAAGAAAAGAAAAATGAACGGGGAACATCCTCAGCTTTGCTAGACTGAGGGTGCACACCCAGGTAGAGCAAGTAGTAGACCAACAGGAAGTTAATGGAGGAGATCTTGAAAATTAGAGAGCCGTAGAAGGACTAGATAACTTCCCCACATTTCCCTAATGACTGGAAAACCATGCCCACACCTGGAGCAACCTGAGAGAACATGGCAAAAAGTAAAGCCAGGGGAGACTGGAAACTAATGGGCAGCAACCTTGACTGTGAGTCCCAGGCTCTTCGCACAGATCCACTGGCAGAGAGCAGAAGCCGTACATGCTGTGCAGACATAGGGCAACCTCCCAGGAAGCCAGGCTAAAAAAATAAAAATAAGAATAAAAAACTGACTAAAGACCTCAGTAGCCACAGGGAAGACAAATTCCACAGTTCAGATCCAGGAAATCTTACTACAGCAAACAAATGAAAATTCAGAAATATACATCAAAATCCAGAGTTGCTATGATAGATCATGTGACATTGCCCAGTTGTCAAGCAAAAATTACAAGATATGCAAAGAAATAGGAAACTATGACCCATGCTCAGGGGGAAAAAAGTCCATCAGAGGAAACTGATTGAGTAGGCCTAGATGTTGGATTTAGTAAGCAAAGACTTCAAAGCAGCTATTATAAACATGTTCAAAGAATTAAAGAAAACTATAACCTCAATTACTTAAGGAAAATAGGACGGCAATGACTTTAAAAATCAGGAATTGTCAACAGAGAAATATAAACTATAAAAACATGAAAATTCTACAATGAAAAGGCACAAAAACAGAAATTAAAAATTTACTAGATGGGCTCAACGGCAGATCTGAGATGGCAGAAGAAGGAATCAGTGAACTTGAAGATACGAATTATCCAAAGTGAAGAGCAGAGGGGGAAAGGTGGAAGGGAAGACAAAGGAAGAGAGCCTCAGAGACGTGTGGGACAATGTCAAGTGCACCAACAAATGTGTAATGGGAGTCCCAGAGGGATAGGAGAAAAAGAAAGGGCAGAAAAATTATTTGAAGAAATAATGGCCAAAGACTTCCCAAATCTGATGAAAAACCTTAATCAACAGGTCCAGGAGGAATTAATCAACTGATGTTGCCTCCAGCAGTGTGCACATATACCTAATTATCACAGATCTACTGTTTTCTATTTAAATTCTTATAGCTTAATAGATATGCAATGATATCTTAAAGGTTGTGTAATTTGTGTTCATTTAACCAATACCATGGCCTTGTTCAAAACAGACATTCATAACAAGCAGCATGCGCTTTGCGTAGTGGTAAAGGGCACGGGTTCCAAAGTCAGATGGACCTGGGTTGAAATTCAGACTGTCTCACATCCTGAACAAGCGTCCAAGTTCTCTAAGCCTCAGTTTTATCATCTGTAAAAAGACAATAACAGTGCCTAACTCTGGGCTTCGATGAAACAATCCGTATTAAATGCTTAGTTCAGTGCCAAGCACATAGGACAGGCTGAATAAATGCTGGCTTTTTAGCTACTAACAATATTTAATACTTAACAATAAAAGCTTTTTTGTGGAATGGACATGAATGAGTCTGGGCATTGATTTTTCAAATGCAAACTGCATAACCATCTCTCTTGACCTCTTTTTAGTAAAATCTGGATTTTGACCTTCCTGTTTTTAAAAATAATATGTTTTGGAAGGTATGCTTTTATCAGTTGTGTTTGTCAGAATAATTGTTTCCTTCTGTGACACTGTGTTGTGCAAATGTTTTTTATTTCTATTTAATCAGATCCTTTTTGACTTTGATGATGTCTACAATTGTCAGAAATATCTCTCTTGCACAGCTGTTATGAATAAGGAATTCGTGTGTATATAAGGTATAAAATATAGCCCCAAGTTAATTTTTTAAATCCATTTACTCTCAAGAATATTTATTCAATTGTGATTTGATTCTTACTATTTTATGGCACCTGGTTTGTCAAATATTAGGTTCTTATAATAGTTTAACTCTTTCTATTCTAGTGAATAGATTAAAAACTGATCGATGTTTCAGTTTCTTAGCCATTATGTGTTCAATTGCTCATCAATTTAATTAGGCTTTCCTAAGAGTTTGCTACATTCTGTGTGCTGTGTGGGAGGGTTTGAAAAATACCAAGGTGAAAGAAAGGGTGTGGTTTGTGACCAAAAGAAGCTCACAGTCTTGTGGCAAAGGAATGAAACTAATACTTATTTTCCTTAAGAGAGACAAATAGGCTTGAATACAAATGCGTAAACAAATGTGATATAATCATGGGATAATAGTTTATATTACTAGTATGAATCCAATGTTCTGGTTGTGCAGTGGAGGAAATCAGGGAATCCTTCTCAGCAGGGGTGCAAGTGGGTCTTAAAAGTCAGATGGATTTTAAGTAAGTTGGAGTTTTCCAGATGGAGAAGGCGGGGGTTGCAATTCAAAGAGGCAGAACAGGATATATGAAAGCAAGAGGGAAGAAAGAACGTGATATGTTTAGGACACCAGTTTGGGCAGAGCTGGAACATACAGAGCATGGGTTGTCATGAGAAAAGTGGCTGGGAAGGTGAGTTAGGGCAGGGTCGTGAAGAACCTCGCACATCACATAGACCTGGGACTTCAGATGGAAGGGATGAGATTCTAGCAAGGTGTCTAAGTGAGAGAGACATGATGAGAGTTTCATTTCAGAGAGACCATTCAGAGGGCAGCGTGCAGGAGAAATGGGATGGGGAGAGTCTCTAGGCAGGAGACTGACGAGTCTGGAGACTTAGCAAGAGTCCAGGTACAAGATGCTGCACCAAGGTGAAGGCAACAGGAGAGGGGGGTGCTCAGTAACAGCTATGACATTTCTAAGACTGGGCAACTGGGTAGCAACCCGTCATTGATTAAACATCGCAGGCTGACCACAAGACCCTGAAGACCCGCTGTGAAGACAGAAAAGGAATCAAATAGGCATAAAGCCATGAACGCAAAGAGAATGAGAGAGGAAAAATAAAACATGTCTTAGGGGATGGAAAGGGGACAGTGGTGACAGACTGGGCAGAGCAGAGAAGGAGGAACTGTGGGACCCACAGAGAGGGCTGACAAGGGGCAGCCCAATTCATCCTGGAAGACCTCAGCGAAGAGGAGGCCCGGGAAGCACCACGTCCCATGCAGTGTTGAGGTACAGGGACTTGGTGGGAAGTCGTCTATATTTGTTGTATACCAACATCCTTTCCTGTGCCCAGGCAGCCAGGTAACAACCCTTTCTCTCGCCCAATCCCGTCCACAAGGGGGCTTTCCTCTGAGGAAACCAAACGGAGAGTGCCTAGACCTGGCACACCAGGCACAGCAAAGGGGAGAGAAGTTGGAACTCAAAGCCAGGGAATTAAATGAACATCTGTACCTTAGACAGTGGGACCCTCCCCCCAAATCTCTTATCTTACCCTGCTTCCAGAATGCAAGCGGCCATCTGTGCAAGGGATTAAAGGATTCTTCTCTAGAGGAATTGAAGAGCCCCAAAGAAGAACCTGTAGACATTCCTATTTGGGGTCCTCCAGGGAAAAGGCTAGCTCACCCCTAACCATCCTACAGTGAGGCGCCCATCAACAAGCCTGCCCACGTGCACAGGTCTTCCAAACAGCTTTTTAGTACTTCACTTTGAAGTATGAAAAGAAATAAAAAGATCAACAGATATTTTAGTAAAAGCCTTCAAGAAAAAAGGAAGAAAAATGATTCTGAAGAAAACAGGAACAATGAAAGGAGCAGAAAAAGACTTTCAAGGGGGAGGATAAGTACTATTAACAGTATCAGAGAGATGCAACAAGTCATTGTACCCATAAAACACAAATGAACGATGCTCAAATTAAGAAAGAAAAAAAGACAAGGACACATAAGATTACAACCAAGAGCTCTTGGAAATTTGAATAATTGTGGCATAGACTGATAGTTGTTACCCTAGCTCATCTTCTTCCTTAAAAGAAAAAAAAAGAAACAACAACAACCATAATTTTCTTGTGAAGTAGCAACATGACCAGCTTTAAAAAAAAAATATTTCCCAGCCTCCCTTGTAGCTGGTTGTAATTGTGTGACTACATTCCAGGCAATGAAATAGGAAAAATACAAAATGGGACTTTGGTGAAGGTTCCCCCAGATGACTCATTTTAGAGGTTCACCCTTTTGCCTTTCTTCCCTTTCTTTTTTCTGCTGCCTGGAATATGAATGTGATGGCAAGCTTTCTGCAGCCGCATCTTGGATCAGGGAACAATATGGTAAGGACAATAGAGAAAATGACAGAAAGAGTATGGAGGCACTTAGGACCATGGAGTTGCCACGGCAGCCCTGGACTGCCCACCCTGGCTCCTTTTGTATGAGCTTGACTAAGCCACTATTATTTTATAATTTTGTTATTCACAATCGAACCTAATCACGACTGATACACAACCAACATTTTTAAAAAATCATTAGAAGAGTTGGGAGATGAAGCCCATGAAATATATCAGCAAGGAACAATAACAGCAACAAAAAAACCCACCAAATGAATGAACAATAGGAGAGAGAAAAGAAAAGAAAATTAGGGAACCATTTAAGAAGATATAACACAAGACAGCGAAACAGAGATAATGGAGTGGGGATGGAGGCTGTGGAGATAGCAGGGAATTATCAAAGAAAAGCATAAATGTGGTGAATAACAAGAATAACAGGAAAAAAAAAACCATGAAAACTGCCTGCTGTGGCTGAGACTGACTGGAGCTGGCTGTGTCTGTGTATGTCCGTGTCCTGGGATGGGGACAGGGTAGATGATTCACATGTTACTTGTGTAACCCCCACTCTGCCAAGAAAAAAAAAAGCAAATTTGGGTAACTAAATATGAAAGAAAGCTGAAAAAGTTGGAAAAGTTATTGTCTAAAAAATTTAAAAGGCCGGGTGCGGTGTCTCACACCTGTAATCCTAGCACTCTGGGAGGCCGAGGCATGCAGATTGCTCGAGGTCAGGAGTTCGAAACCAGCCTGAGCAAGAGCGACCCTGTCTCTACTATAAATAGAAAGAAATTAATTGGGCAAGTAATATATATAGAAAAAATTAGCCGGGCATGGTGGCGCATGCCTGTAGGCTCAGCTACTCGGGAGGCTGAGGCAGCAGGATCACTTGAGCCCAGGAGTTTGAGGTTGCTGTGAGCTAGGCTGGCACCACATCACTCACTCTAGCCCGGACAACAAAGTGAGACTCTGTCTCAAAAAAAAAAAAAAAATTTAAAAGCTAGGAATAAAGAAAAGAAAAATGTAAACAATATCAACATGATGGATGATGGGAAGAGAGATCCCAAAAGATTCCAAGTCTTGTTCTTGGGAAACCAGAGGTATTAAGAAATCAATAGAGTAAATAAACATAAGTGTCTTTTGAACAAATGATGATAATATGCCATGAACTGAGCTGTATGATTTTCTCAACCCTCCACAGCTGAGGTTAACAACAACAAAAATACCAGGACCGAAGGACATGAGAATCTGGACACGGGAGCCAGTAATGCAGTCATCCCACAGCTATCATCATGCTTCCAGAAAGTTCCTCAAACTCCTATTTCTTCAGATTTCCAGTTTCCAATTCCAAATATGAGGTCGGCTCATCTGATTAGCAGAGCCTTGGCACTGAGCAGGGGTGGGGAACTTTTTCTTGCTGGAAGGCTGCATTAATTTAGCTGTAACCAAATAACACTACGTTCAAGAAACTTCAATTACATATACTTAAAAATGCACATTATTTTGTTAAAATCTAACTACTATGTACTTAATCAACAAAAAAAATGAAAACTATTTGTTAAGTTTAATGTTAATTAACCTTTTAATGACCTTGCTGTGTCTGCTTTTTGTTGGGAAGAATTTGATTATTTGGTTGCAGCTTGGAGGTCCACAGTTTCAGTTGATCCTCTAGATGGGTATCCGTCATTTGTGACCTTAAGGGCATCTTGATTCAGGTTAAGTGGGAGAATGTAGATTTGTAGCAATACGTGGTTGAAAAGCAAGAATGCATTTTTTAGGCATGTTGCCAAAGGCATGGGTATTCTATTGCATTTTTCCATATTTCAATTGGATCTTTCTTAGCATCAAATGATGACTTTAAAATGTCATCTACAGAGAGCTCAATCAATTCCATCTGTGTGTTTTTAGGTGCCTTGGTGATATCAACTAGGTGAGGCTGAAATTCTAATGAGTATGATGTCATGATTGTCAAAGTCAGTGAACCATTCATTGTATTCTCCAATTGATAGGTCTATAACAGCTGTGTATTCTTCAAACGATTCACATATATCATGCTGCTCATCAATGACCTTTGCTTACTGGGGAAAATATTCATCTGAAGTTTCCTTTAAAAGAAGTGTTTTGAGAAAAGATAGCTTTTTTCAAAATGCTTGGATTTTTTGCCACATATCATATATAGACTCAGTTTTACCTTGTAAAGAAATATTCAAGTCGCTTTGATTTGACATTATATCACACAGAAAGGCTGCATTCCTATAGAAATCTTCTTTCAATAATTCACACTGACTGGTGATTCTGTTCTTCATAAAATGTAACTATCTGTTCTCACAGAGATAAAATTTTGGCTAACACCTATCTGTGTGATAGCTAATGAACTTTAGAATTATATGGCAAATCCACACTGAATACCTCATTTTTCAACTTTGGAAATGACGATGCCATGTTGCATTTGCATGAATACAGTTAACAATATTTATAACTTGTTGCAAAGTGTCACTTAAAATAGTAGCTTTAGCACAGAGATTTTGCTGATGCAAGATACAATGAAAAGAAATGAGAGAATCTGGGTCTGTTAATACTTTTTTATCTGTACAATAAACCCTTCATGTTTTCCTGTCATAGAAGGTGCACTGTCTGTACATACATTCACTAAATTTACCAAATTCAGTCCAACTTCATGACATTTATCTTGAATGTTGTTGAAAATATCTATTTCCCATGCTGTTCTCAAGAGTGCCCAAAGTGAATAACTCTTCATAGCAAAGAAAATCTTCTGTTGTGACCTAAATGAAGTATAAAATCTGTGCTGAGTCAGTAGTATTGGTTATTCATCAAAGTGATTGAATAGTATATAGTTTCCTTTTGAAGTGAAGTACTGCATGAAGTTGTTCTGTTAAGTTGAAGGCTAGTTCATGCTGCTGATCAGTTATGATTCTTCTTGAAAGAGGCAGTTGTTTGTACTTTGAAACGTTATGAGGGTCTAAGCATTCTACCACTTCGACAATGCATTCTTTCACAATTTCTACATAACTGGCTTCCCTTCCCTCTCCCTCCACCCCAAGTATATAAGCTATTTTATAAGTTGCTTCAGTGGCATTATTTCCAGGTCTTAGTGCTGCTTAAAAGAATTGTCTTTGCTCTTGCTTTTCATCTTTTAATTTCTACAACACAACCTTTTGTGCCTCTCCCTCTCATTTAAAATATTTGCTGTCCTTAGGAGTGTTATAATGCTGATGAGCACTGAATTTCTTTAATGTTGATATTGCAGTATCGCAAAGCAAGCAAATCATATTATCTTTAGCAGAAACAAGATAATATCACAATTCCCACTCCTCATTAAAAAATCTGTTTTCCTCCTTCATTGTTCTCTTGGACTCCTTTGACATGATGGGCTCTTAGGCAGACAGAATTAAAAAATACTGTCGAGCTGCGCAACTATTCACAAATTCCACTTCAAACAGAAACACAGTGCACTGTTGTCAAAAACTGATAACAGACTGGCAGACTCGACCCCCATAAACTCTTGCCAACCAGCCTTGTGCAATAGTGGCACCAGTCAGGCAGCGAATGTTAAAACTAAATCATGAGCATAGCAGCCATCAATTTAGCCCTATGGCTAAATAGTGCTGGTCAATCTGGGAGGATTATTTTGTTGAAACTTATTTTATCCTTTGGTACTTTAAATACATTCATTTTAAAAATAAAATAAAAATATAAAAGATGAACAAAAATATATTAATAAAAATAAAAGGATTTGCTCTGTAAAATTTTGATTCAGTCAAAAGGCCAAACTTAAGGATCTAGAAGGCCACAGGTTCCCCTCCCTGGTATTGTGCCTGAACTCTGGGTGCAGGAGACGCCAGAAAACTGAGTATGTGGCATTTTCAGCTTTGACTGTGGAAGGCTTGCCTTGCCTCTCACCAACATTCATAACATTGGAAATTCTTCAAATACTAATATAAGGAGGCCATTCAATGCTGGGCAGGCAACAACAATAACAAAAAAAAGACAAAAGTCTTCTACAATATTGTATCCAAGAACTCTCTTGTTCCCTGGATCTGACACGGAAGTATGATAGAGAGGGATTCTAAGACAACAGCGTCATAGTAGGCCCCGAGAACAGTCTGGAATGGAATAGGAGGATGGAAGCCATAGGACAGAGGGGAAAAATGGATATGATAGATTTCCGAAGAATTTGGAGCATTTAGAAAATAACATTGAAAGGCATTTCACAAATCTGCCAGAGCGTTTAGAGAAAAATGATGACAGAAAACCAAGCAAATAAAAAACTGAGGCAATTACTAACTCCAGGAAACAGCAAAAGCTGGGCAAAAAATGAAATGCAACCATAGTGTAATATATGGCTCAGAATTAAGCAGTATTTACTTAATCATGACAATATGAATGCTAGCTCCTAATTTAACCAGAAACTGTGGTTTAACTACACTGGGGGATTAAGAAGTCAGAGTGGCATAAAAGAGTTAAATACTCATTTACCATAACAGAAGTCAAAAGATGACATCTACAATTCACATATCAAGAAGTAGCAGTACAAATATTTAGTAACGGAAAGGTTAACAGAAGAAGCAACTTTGTGGTTGAAAGTAGGACTTTCTGGGATGGGGACTGGGGATGGAGATAGGTAAAAGGGGTGGTCTGGAAGAACAGGAGCTACTGTTTCTGATCACTGCACTTTTAATGCCATCTGGCTTATTAAACTGTACACTTACCACTTTGATTAAAATAAAATAGTTCTGAAAATTTTAATTATGCTCTTACCATTAAAAACCTCCCACCAATTTAGAGGTAAAGAAAGAAAAACAGATCTATGAAAAAACACACAGCATTTGTTTTTAGACATCTCTTATGTCCCTTGTCTCTTCCTCTTTGCCCACACCTGTCTGTATAGATATCCAGGGTGGCATAACATAGAGGCCCAATTTCTGTTTAAAATTAACTATATTTAACAGAGTAGAATTATGAATAACTCAGCTGCATCCTGAATATAACATTTTAAAATAAATATTAAACAAAATTAATAAGGATTTTAAACCTAGCTACAACTGAGTTGTGGCAACTGGGTAGGTGAGACAACCATGGATCACCCCCAAAGAGGAGCCCCCAATGTGATTTCAAGGCACTTACCTTCTCCACTCGGCCCTGTCTGGTTACACAACTCAGGGACAACTTGTTCTCCATATGCGCCCTGAGGTTGAGTCCCTTCAGTCCTGGAAGGCTGCTTGTTCCAGCAGGACTCCCGCCCCTCCCAGGAGGCAGTGGGCAACCTGTCAGAGCCCTCAGTGGGGAAGGAAGCAGGAGACTGGAGGTCCAAGAGGAAGCTATCTTGTAGGGCTTGCTTGGTGGCCTTCTTGTGTTTCCTCTTCTGACTCTCCGGGACCCTGCTACCCTCTCCTTGCCTGGGCTGGCCACTCTCGAGCTTCCTGGTCAGCTGGAGGAGCTGGTCCATGTCCTTGGTGAATTCTAGCAGTGTGCCCTCAGAGACGCTTTGGGCAGGGCCCTCAGAGCCATAGCTGGGAGCCTTCTCCAAGAGCAGGTGCTCGGAGCAGTGGAGAGCTTCTGGGTCCTCCCTGAGCACTGGCTCCGGCACCTGGGGGAGGCTGCAGGGACCCATGGACAGGGAGAAGTAAGAGTAGTCCACCGCGACGTATGTCAGCATGAAGTTGATGGTGACGATGGGGGCCAGAACATTCACCTGACCCACAAGGACAAAGGCCATGGTCACCAAGCTGGTCAAGCAGATGGCAGCTACAGGTGTTTTATTTGGCCCTTTCTGCAGAAACAAAAATAAAATGCAGGACTATGAAATTTCAGATAGAAAGTTTCAGAAATTTCGGAAGTTATATTAGAAACACAATTCATAATGACTCAGATGCTTCACCCCATGTATCTGTTCACCTTATAAATTTGGGTTAATAATATCCAGCTCATGGGATTATTGCGAGATCATGCTAATGCATGTAAAATGCTTAACACAGTAGCAATATACAGTAGGCTCCTAAAGTTCCACAGGTATTAGTTGTATTAGTATTAATGACTACTCCATCTCAGAAAATGGCAGTGCCATCCTTCCAGCTGGTCAGCCAAGCAGGGAAATCTTGACGCCTCTTCTCATTCTCTCCCTCCATAAGCAAACACTGCCAGCTTCACCCCAGGAGAGAGGCGGAAGCCAACCACTGCCCTTACCTCCTGCGCTGCTAGCCGTCCACAGTGTAAGGACAGCACATGAGCCACTGCCCAGTGTTTTCCCACAGGCCCCACGTGGTCCCCCAGGTGCAGTCCCCACACTGAGGGCTGGGGGAGCAGTAGCCACAGGTCGAAGATGGCAAACTTGTCATCAGCCTGAGTCTTTGCGGTTCAGAGCCCCTAATGACCTGAAATACCTTCCCCAGAACTTCAGAGTAAAAATCTAAAAAAAAGAGTAAAATTATTCTAACAACAAAACTATCACGAATAAGGTAAATCTCAGAAACTAAAGAAAACTTTAAAAGAAGGGTCTCAGGTCAGCTGAAGACACTGAACACTCGTAGTGTCCTGGCCAAGATTTTGATAAGGGTGGGCTGTGCAGTGCTAAAACAGGCAAATGTGAACTTCTCTTCACCAAGAGACACCAAAAAGAAAAAAAAAAAAGAAAGAAAAGAAAAGCCAGACCACAGAATGGTTTGTGATTGCAACACAGATAACTGACAACGAGTTTCCAGAATATACAAAGAATTCCCACAAAATAACTGGAAAAATACAAGCCACTTACAAAAATGAGTAAAGATTTAATAAGTACTTTACTAAAGAATGCCTGTTAAACACATGAAAAGATGGCCAATTTCAGTAATTAGAGAAATGTAATTTTTTTTTTTATTTTTAAAAAAATAGACTTTATTATTTTAGAGCAGTTTTAGGTTTACAGAAAAATTGTAAAGAAAGTACGGATAGAGAAATATAACCTAAAACTGCAGGGAGATACCGTTAGAATCGCAAAAATCTAAAAATCTGATAGTATCAAGTGTTGGCAAAAATATAGAGGAACAGGAACTCTTACCCACTGCTGATAGCAGCATAAATTAGCATAACCACTTTGGAAAAGACTTTGATGTTATGCAGTAGCCGAAGATACCGTTCTTACAATTTAGCAGTCCCTGCAATGGGCGTGCAGCCTGGAGGGACACCACACATGTGCCAGGACACTTGTACAACAGTGTCCATCACACTACCCATAATAGTCCCAAGTAATAAACAAGCTGCTGCCACAAGCAAAAACAGGCATAAATCTCATACACACAATGTTGGGTGAAAAAAGCATGCCACGAAAAAATATACATATGACTTCATTTATTTAAGATTCAAATACAGGCAAAATTAAACTATTTTGTGTAGAGATACATAAGTAGGAAGTAAGCCAGGGGTTGCAAACTATGGCCCCGGGTCAAATCCGGCCTGGGCTAAGAATGGTTTTACATTTTTAAACAGTTGGGTGAAGAAACCAAAGGAAGAATCTTGGGACACATGAAATTTACATGAAATTCTAATTTGTGTCCCAAAATAAAGTATTAGGTGTTGTCTGTGGCGACTTTTGAGCTGCAACAGCAGAGCCGAGTAGCTGTGATAGAGATCAGATGGCCTGGAATGCCTAAAATACTCACTATTCAATGCTTTTCAGAAAAAGTTTGCAGACCCTTGAGTAAAACCATAAATAAAGCAAGGAAATCACAATCGCAGAGATCAGGCTAGGGACTTCAGGGGAAGGGCTCTCTAAGCAGGGAGGGGCATGTGGAGGGCGCTTCAGGGGCTGGCAGTGTCCCTGGGTCACCAGGGTGTTCACTTATAGTTTTCCTTTAAACTGTTCATGTTTGTTTTATGTCTTTTTCTGTATATTGAATATATCTCAAAAAAATTTTTTAAAGTTTCTTCTCTTCCCCCATTAAAAAAGAAAATGAACTGAGAAAATTTAATCTTATGTAAAGAACCTTTGGAAAAAAGTTCCTAAAGTTAAAAAAAGCCAGATGACAAACTAGGAAAAATATTTGTAATACATATACACAGTTTTCCTAACAAAAAGAGGGCACCTAGCAATTGAGAAGAAAATAACTCATAATCACAGAAAAAAAAACTAAAAATAGCTCTTAAATAGAAGAAAAGATGTTCAACTTAATTTGTGGTTAAGAGTAATACAAATCACACTTATCCTAAGATGCCATTTCCCATATATACTAGCAACAATTCACATTTTTTAAATTTTTAATTATTATAGGTACATAATATTTGTATATATTTTGGAGTACATGTGATGTTTTGATACAGGCATATAATGTATAATAGTCAAATCAGGGTAATCAGGGAATTCATCACCTCAAGCACTGATCATTTCTTTGTGTTAGGAACATTCCAATTCTACTTTTTTAGTTATTTTAAAATATACCATAACTTGTTGATTACAGTCACTGGGCAACAATTCACATTTGACAGGTTCCTTGCCAACACTGGGTAAGAGTGCGAATGGGTTATAAAAAAGCTAACAACCTGTCAAATCAAATGCGTTCTAGCCTCCTTCCTTGGCAAATATCCCTTCATGATGACAAGGAAGCCCAGGTTCAAGGTTAGAATTCTTGTACTCCTCAGACTTCTCACTGAAAGATGCCACGTGCAGCCACCAGCTCACAGCCCAACTCCCCTCTCTTCCCAGACCATGCCATGGGGCGCCTCTCACTCCACCTGATCCCTCACCCTACAGCCTGCCTGGAAAGGAAGAGGCCCTTACAGACCCTGGAAGTGGACTGGGGGCCTCTGGGCAAGGAATTCCAGGATACAGCACACCTGGGATGTGGTCTAGAAGGGGAGGGCATGGGATAGGGTGGGCAAGTCCCCTTGGCCTCACAAACTGCGTATACCTGAAGGCCAGGGAAGTCTTGCAAAGCAGAATCTTTTGGCTCAAGTCTAAGAGTGGCATGGATGTGGGAAGACAGGCATGCTCATTCATTGCAGATAGGAGTACAAATGATGCAAATCTCACGGAGGTGTTTTGGTGATATCCATTAAAATTAAAAATACAGTTTCCTTTGACTCAGTAATCCCACTTATGAAAATGTATCCAGCAGATATATTTAACTGCACATATACAAAATTTTATACACACAAGATTATTCATTGCAGCATTGTTTGCTAGAAGCCACACAAGTGTCGATCTCTAGGGAACTGATTAAATAAATTATGGTATATCCACACAACAGAAAAAGAATGAGAAAGTTCTCTCTGTGTTCAAATGAAAAGAGGTTTCTAGGCTATATAAAATGAAAAGAAGCAAGGTACAGAACATGCATATTGAGCACTATCTTTTGCATAAAAATGGGAAAGAGAACAATTCATTTAAAAAACTAATAAAAACTGCTACTGAAGGGGTAGGGTTGGGGTGGAAAAAGGTACAAAGACTCAGGAGCAAACATTTATATTATTTTTAGCTTTGAACCCCGTGCACATGTTACCTGATAAAAAATAAAAGAAATAGAAGAAAAATAAAACAAAAGGCATACCGCACAGGGAAGGTGCAGAGATGATGGTCCCTGCTCCTCCCCAGCCCGTGCTGAGGATAAGAAGGGGAGGAAGGCAAGGGGAGAAATTAAGGGTGATTTGCAACTACATGTGCCCTAGACAACAGGGAGGCTGGAAACCAGAAGGGGGTCGGGGAGGGCCCTGTGGTACCCCAGCAAGACGAAAGGAACCATGGCTTGCAGACCACATTACTGGGAAGTGGGGTTCTCTCTGTTCATTTAGTTCTCTTTTGTCATCCCCTAGGTTTTAGGAATGTCTCTTTGATCATTCCAGCCATGACTCAAGCAAGCTATGCTGTATCAGTTAAGGGTCGGTTCGTGATGGTTAACAGGGAGCCCAGAGGCCAGAGGGGCGGGAGATCATCAAGCAGCACCCTCCGAAGGGAGGGGAGCCTCGAGGACAGAGTTAGAGCTGCAAGGACCAGCTCCCCTCTTAACCAAGATAATCTTTCTTCTAAGCCAAGCCTGGAGGATCCTAAATTCATTTCTATTAAAGGTTGGGGCTCTCCATTTCCCTGCTGCTCAGGGTCCAGGATGTTACCATGGCTGGTTGGCTAACCCAGTGCCAAGGGCTGGGTGGCTGTGACATTGATAATGCTTCTTCTAGTTGGCCCCACCCTAAGCCAACAAGATGACAGGGCTGAAAGAAATGACCTCTGCATTCTTGTTGGTTCCAACCCAGACAACTTGACCAGAGGCTCTAATAAGAAAAAAAATTTTAAGCAATTTATGGGCCAACAATTGGGTTAGTGGCAAAAGGTGTTTCTCAAATAAATAAATAAATAAGGCAAGGGTGGGGGATCACTTACCCCTTGCCCCAGACAGGCAAGTGCAGGGATCACTTTCTCCTGGGCGATGCACTGCAGGATCCGGGGGGCTCCATACAGTCCTCCCATGCAGGAGGCCAGGGATGAGATGTACAAGCCCAACAGGAACAGGAAGCCCACCAGGGACACCTACATGAGAGAGCACCTTTGTTATCCAAGGCCAGGACCTGCTCCTGCTCCTCTCTACAGCTCCAGCACCGGGCTAACCATGCACCTAGCCCTCTAGAGTCAGTCTCTGGGATGTAGTTCCCCACCCCCACCCCACTTCACACCACTATTTCAGTTGACTCCACCATCACATCTTGTGTGGGCTACACAGAGGTCCTCAAATGGAGCATGCACCAGACTCACCTGCAGGGCTTGTTACAACACAAATTTCTAGGCCTATCCTCCGAGTTTCTGATCCAGTAGTGTGGAGTAGGGGCCGAGAATTTGGATTTCCAGCAGGTTCCCAGGTGATGTTGATGCTGATGGTCTGGGGAACCACACTTTGAGAACCACTGGCCAACTACAACGCTATGTGGCTTTTAGCCTCTAAGCTCTCCCCACTCTGAATCACCCCCACAGCCTCTGCCAGAGTGACCTCTCTAAACTTAACTCCGATCATAACACCCCGTTGCAAACATATCAAAAGCTCCCCACTGCCCTGACATGCGAAGCCCTTCCTAGCCTGGGACTTCTTTAGCCCCGCACCTTGCACCCTGCGAGTCTTTCATCAGCATGACTTCTCTGCCTGCTGGAACCCTCTGTCCACACCCCCTAATCTACTCATCATGTCTGTTAAACTCCTAGTTATGCTTGAGGACTCAGCACAAACCTCCCCTCCTCCTATCACGGTGACCACCGTGGGCACACCTCAACGTGACGTTAGGATAGCACCTCTCATTCTGTCTCCTCTACTAATCTAGAGGCTTCACTTAGGTAGGTCTCTTGTTCACGCTGGAATTCTTGGTGTCCAACATAGAAAGAGAAATGCTAAAGAAATGAATGAGACCCAAGACCCACATGGCCCACAGGCACCAGCAGACAGAATGAGAGAGCAGATAGCTGGGCTCCTTGGTGTCAGCTGGCAGAAGATACCGATCACAGCTGGCAGCTGTGTCCCCAGCTGTCAGTCATGAGTCTACCTCACAGCCCTGAGCTGGACCTCATCAACACCCACAGGGGAGCCCCTCTGCTTTCTTGACTATCTGAGGTGCCCTTTCCCTCCTGGTTTACTGTAGGCACCGTGGCCAGAGCTGTGCGTTCCAGGTGCTCATTGGTCCAATGAATCCAGATAGGTTAGATTTAATTTCCAGCTTTATCGCTTACACCCTTCTAGATGCCTTGCCCCATTTTTTACTTCCGTGCTTCCGCAACGCACTGGATCTGTGTCATCCAGCTACACTGAACACAAGCCGCTGGCTACGTCTCTCTCCTGCCTCATAAGGAGCCAGAATATCACTGGAATAATTTGACTGATGACTCCTGCATCAGTCAGGGATCTGGACTGGAAAAATCTTTTTTTGTTAAAGAATGTATCTGTGAGACACTGGAGGTTCAAGAAGCATCAGGAGGCTAAAAGATCATGCTTGGAAAAGGGCAGGACCCAAGCCTGGAGGCACGCCCAGACTCCTCCACAGGAACGGCTTGGCCAGGTGCCACCAGAGCCCCTGCTGCCCTGGGGACGAACTCTCGCCATTTCCTTATCTTTGCCTTATTCATTATAATTTGAGCAGCAATGGCCTAACCTAGGCCATGTGCCCTACCAGGGCTGCAAAGGGACAGGCGAGAGAGGTCTGATCCACTGGCTTCTGTAACACAAAATGGGGGCACTCAGTCCCTGAAGGACCACGCTGATGGTGGAATAGCCCCCAAACGGGCAGGGAGGTCAGAGGCTTGATGACAACATGAGGGTCCACCACAGAGCCCGTCTTGTCTTCCATTCCGTGTAGATTGCTTTTCCCTAAGTGCATTCTCTCACTCTTGTCCCCAGCGACTCTCACCTCTTTTCTTCCATGTGGCAGGTTTCTTGGGTTTGTCCTGCCCCCCACCCTTCACTTAACATTTTATTTCTACAAGAAATTCACGTCATCTAGCGTTTCCCATCACCTTGTGTGTTCCGATGGCATTTTGTTGTTTTCTATCCTGCAGGATAGTTAATTATGCCCATGGCTGATCTTGCCAGCACACCATAAGGGTACTTCTGTAACATGCCTCCCTGGCCTCCTCCCCATATACCTGACGCAGTCTGGCGAACGGCATTCAGCAGCTGAATTAATGAAGCTTCGAGACTTCACTGTGATGTGTGGCCTAGATGCCTTACAAATTATTGGATAAACTGGTCTCATCATCAATCCTCGACCCATTCTGAGATGTGATCATTCATCCATAACCTTTGCTCCTATCTTCTCTACCAAATGCCTCCTATGATGACTGGTTTAAAAAATAAAACAAACTCTATGATGAAATTTTATCAAAAGCTTTTTGAAAATTTATCTCAGTAGTTCTTCATTCTGGCTACACGTAAGAACCACTCCAGAGATTCTGTTTTAATGAGTATGGAGTGGGACAGACATGTAGTAGATTTTTCCAGGTGATTCTAATGTGCAACCAGTGGGGAGGACCACAGGGCATAATGCTTTGTACTCACTGCATTTTCCCTCAAAAAATCCTTTGGGAGAGTCAGGCATAGTATCATCTCCTTGGAGAAAGTTTACTGCTTCTTACTCAAAAGGTTATATATGTTTGCGTTAAAATTTTTTTTTTTTCACTTAAAGCCTGCCCATTTTCTCAGAGTGGGAATGAGACTGCCCAGGCTGGTGTCCTTCTAGTGGTGTTGGATTGACCTCGGGAACTTGGTGAGTCTCTGGCACCATGAGTACGTGACATGGTGGCCCCTGTCTTTGGCCAGGCTTCCCACAGACCCGCCCTGGGCTTCCTCCTGGGGTCTGCAGGTCAGGCAGGCAATTGTCCAGCTATAAAAACTTGCTTATGTCCAGTTCGTCAATTGTGTTTAGAATGGCCTACTCGCTTACCATTTTTTTAAAAAAACTATTCAGTTTATTTTCTGAAAAATATTAATATATGAAATGATGGTCCTCATGTCTAGATAAATTATAAAACTCCATTCCTTCCCTCTCCTGCCTAAATTCTATCTCTCTCTCTGTTGGTCATCCATCCATCCATTTAGGAAGCATTGGCTGAGGACGGTTATGTTTCTGCATGGCACTAGGCACAGGGCAAGGCTTCATGGATACAACAGTAAACCATGTAGCTTTACCTCAGCCCTCCCAGAACTTAACTTTCATATTGGACTAAACCATGTAGCTTTACCCCAGCCCTCCCAGAACTTAACTTTCATATTGGACTAAAAACTTGCTAAATGTCCCGGGGGAAGTGGAAGTGAGAGTTTACTTAAGCAGGTATGTGTTAACACTTTTTTTTTCAAGTGCCCTTCTAGCATACACTGGTTTGAACCATCACCGAAAGCCTTCTCTCTATCTTTCCAAAATCCTATATGGGGTATGAACTACCTTAATTTCTTTTTCAGTAACTACTGATGAAAATTAATTCCATCTCTTTGCTCTTAGTCTCTTATCTCAGCTCCCATTTTGGGTTTCAGTCACTGAGGGACAACACCAATTCACTGGCTGCTCGCTCTCAAAGGACTTGGTTTGAAATCATTGGCAAGGGACTGGTTCTGCCTCATCTAATCCCTGTGGCCCCTTGACATTCCCGAGGAGTACATCCTGAAACCCTCACAACCCCAGATGTATTGATAAGGCAATGTCTCAACAGTCCTTGGTTTTCGAGTTTTCTAATATTCTCTCCATTCCCTACATTAACCAACATCTCAACTCTCAGTCAAGTTTCACCTCTCACTTTAAAGCCATTTCCCATAAAGAGACCAAGTCTGCTCCCTTCCTGACAGGCACCAACGTGTCCATGCTGGAGAGCAGAGGACAGCCAGGCTGGCCCGACTGCAGGTGCTAAGTGACTGGCAGAGCTCCTGGCCAGCTCCAAGCCCTGTCCCAATCCCACCTTGCCACACACAGCTGTGTCATGGACTTTCAAAGTCCCTCCTGAATACAGAAAACTATGACTATTGACTCCAGGGATGATTAGAGTTTCCTCTGTAGGACTCCCCACTTTTTACAAGGATGCTTTTGGGGGCATTTTTCCTACTTAGTTTGCCCTTATTTTGCTAGTTAGGAAGCCCTAGGCCTCCTAAGGAATGGGTCTTTTTAATCTGCAATAAACATCTATTTTCTGGACAGTATACAAGTTTATTTTGAAACACTTATTTAATCTATTTAATTTCATCCCTACTAATACTGCTCTTGACACAATTCTTTCTCTGTAACTAAATAATATTGGGACAGACTATTTTGGCTTCTCCTATTCATTTAAACATGTTGGATCTGTGGGGGGAAAATGTGCTCCTAAAATAAATGTCTCTATCTGCAAGGGTATGCCCGTAATGAGTGTGGAGGGGAGCTGAAATTTAATCAGCACCTACTATGTGCCAGCTATTGTGCTTTCATAGATGACCTCAGAGCCATTGCAACATACAAGGGTTTTAAGACAGCCTGACATTTCTGAAAGCTGGGACAAAGTTCTCCCAGGATAGGGATAAGAAGTAAAAAGACACTTGGTAGAGAAACTGTGGGTTGAGGAGCCAGATAATTAGAAATAGAACAGAGAAGTTGCAGGAAACCAGAAAGAAACAGACTCACTGAGCAGCTGCAGATGAGTGGAGAGGAGCTTGCTGTCCTTGCAGAGAGCACGGGAGAGAAAGAGAGGAGCCACCGAGGAGCTCCCGTGACGACAGCAAGGGCGTCTGTCGGAGAATGGCTCCATGGCAGTGTCCAGAGGCGATACGCAGGGCACACGGATGGACGGCAGAGGCCCAGGAAAGCTCAGAGACGGGCTGGCCACTGCTAAGACACGAAGAAGAACTGAGGCCATCGCTAAGACACGAAGCCGAGACAAACGCATTATTAAAGCCGCATCAGCGTGGGAGGTTGCGCCAGCGACCAGGTACAGAGACTCTGTACTTGCACGTCCCAGCCTCCCACGCTCCAGGGGCTGCAGTAGAAACATCTGTGGCCCAGCTACCGCCCAGCACGGTGCCTGCGTCTGCGAGTCAGTCCCAGGGAGGGACACCAGAGAGCAGCAAGGCAGAAAAGCTTAGCGAGGAAATCCTGCGTGGTCCCCTTTGGGAATCAGCAGAACACCAAGGTGCTGCTATTTTAAAGCTGTTGTGCTTGGTTCATCTACTTACTCCCCAGCGCGTTGGTCACTGAGAACCAAGAGCAGCAGCTTTTCCTTCTTTATAGCCCTTACAATTGCCTACTCCAGGAGACGGTCTCTTGTCCTCTCCAAAAATTAAATTTTCAGCTTTCGTCCCAGTGTGTGCATAATCACACTCCCACATACTACTGCGGGGCCTGGTGTAGCAGGTGCCCCCAGTTGGCTAAGTGCTTGCCTACCTGTGTCACTGTCTGGGACAGGTGGCATTCCAAAGAAGGCTCCCCTCTGTTCATGTGTCTATTTTAGGTGTGGAATTTCCACCCACAAAGGCTCTACTGTGCTGTCTCTGGGGATGTTTTTCCCGTATCGTTGTTTGTGGTCTTCCTTGAACAGGAGCTGCCTCCCCCTGCCCTCCACCCCACACCTTTTCCCTGTAAAGCAGGGGAAGGAGAGGAGAGAGGTGCCCCAGCCCTGGGATGATTTGCCTCAATCCATGGAGATCAGAGTCTCTAAAGGTTGAAAAGATCTGTGAAGGAAACCGGCAGACAGGAACCAGCTTCAGAAGCAGGCAGAGCTGGCAGCCAGGGGCAAGTTGCAGACGAGCAGCAAGCAGTCCCCGCGGCTCCCTGAGGCCCTCCACTCCTTTAATGCAGCCAAGCCTTTCATCCCACACCTAGACAAAAGGCCCTTGGGAGATGAAAGTCCAGACAGAAGCATGTGTGTAGATATACATTAAGGGACATAGATTCCTTCCCTGAGAGCAAACCTTGCTCTTGTGGGTCTGAGGTCTTGGGTACTGGAAGGTGGGTATCAGCTCTGTCACTACCAGAACTGCACCCCCTTTCCAAACCGGCTTTGACACCAAGGTTAAGACCCCTGAAAACACATATTGCCTTTGCAAATGTCTGCATGCCTTAAAAAGAAACCTGTGCTAATGTGAAAACCCAGCCCAAATGTATCTCTCAAAATTCAATTCAGAGTTTCCTACACTGGGTTGCCTAGGCACTGACCCTCTATGAAGATCGCAAAGCTTCCCAGCAAGAGAAAACGGTACCCACTCCTAAAACGTAAACAGCAATACTCAGGAGGGTGCAGTAAGAAAAACTCCCTAAGCAACTACATGTCTCTGGAAAACGATGAGAATCTCTGGGTCCACTTTTTCCCCGGTAACTTGAAGGTAGGGGTTTTGGGGAATTTCCAGAAAAAAAAATCTGGAAATCTTATTCATGTGGGTTCTACTGATGCCAAATAAATGTCCTTGATGTCACAGGACCTCCAGTCTGCTGACAGAGGCTGTGGAACGCAAGGAATTCACTAATCTTCTCCTGGCAGGGTGCGGACTCTAGAAACAAAGATGTTGCAGCCAAATCAACTTGGAGTTGCTGAGATTCTCAGGAAAGCCAGAGGGGTCAGGTCCCCAGGGATGAGGCGGGCCGCCTGCCCCGCCTCCCTCTCCCTGGGCCTGCCTGCCCACTTCTCTGTTGGCCAGCCGCCTCCTTCTTCTCGCTGCTCCTGAGCAGCACAGTCTGCTTGTGGGGGAAGGTGAAGCCATTGGGAAAAAACGAAGGGCTTGTTTAGCTGGGAATCTGGGGTGACCAGATTCTTCTGTTTCTGTCCTGATTTCTGACATGAAGAGATGTCACCGGCATTGATGTGCCTCTCTGGGTATTGTCACAGGTTTCTAGGGATCCCTAAGCTGGCCTTTCAATCTTAGGCCCCCCACCTGCACCCCTGCCACTCAGTCTGGGACTCAAGACTGTATGGGTTCCAGACAGGACTGCGAGGGGAAGGCGGCCATTTGCTGATGGGCATAAATCAATGACCCCGGCAGACTGAGCCCTTTGGACAGTGCAGGACTCCCTTACCTTTTCGGCTATCAGGAAGTCATAACGAAGGGCCTCGCGGGTGCAGATGGCGCCAAGCAGGAAGACGAAGACAATGTACAAAAACCACCTGCAAAACCCAAGAGCAGGGCAGAGCTGCCCCCACCCCCGCCTCACCCAAGCCCATCCCAGCCCCGCCCTCTCACCCTTGGGTTTCCTCTGGGAACTGCCTCAAAACTAAAGCGAAAGGCCAGTCTTGAAGCCTCCCCACACCTGGCGTGGGAGCCAGCTTTTTGTACTATTTCTCCGCTAGCATATTTCTTTAAAAAAAAAAAAAGTATTGTTTTGTCTCTTTCTTATATTAAAGTAAAAAACACACAAAGGGTGTTGAGCCCGAGGAAGTGGGAGGCCCAGCTGCCCCAGGCAGCCAGGATGTGGCCAGGGTAGCTCTGCCGCCCCACGCCCTGTCCTCTCCCACACAAGGACAAGCCGGCAGGCCCCAGGCCTCCTGCTCCTGCTCGTCTTTGGATCACAGGTAATAGAGAGAGAGCCAAGGCTCAAGATCCCTGCAACCCTGACCAAGTCACAGGATCCCCACCATCTCCTCATTCCCACCTGGGCATGAGCAGATGGGCCAGAGGTCCTCCAAGGAGCTGCCAGCTGTGGCCAGAAACAAGATGGGGTTCTCATACAGAACCCTCTTTTCTTTCCTTCCCAACATGCAACTCTATCTCTGTTGTCTTTATTTTCTTCCCAAAGCTATCGTCTTATTTTGCACAAAATACCCTGGTGCTACATGTCTGTCTGGTAGCAATGGTGCCACTGCAATAAGATTAGAGCAAATTCAGTGTTTGTGAATCAGATACATTAGTATTTTTTAAATATCACAGAATAACACCAGCACTCTTAACTGTTCAAGTCATTGCCATTGTCATGCCTATGATCTCATTGCCTCTTCACACCAACCCAATAAAGGGCAGAGAGACTTCTTCCCACAGTAACAAGAGAAAAACAGACGATCCTGAAAGGTCAGAGGTCGACCCATGGCTGCCTAACCTGCCAGCGTGGGCAGGACAGTGTGAGCAAAAACCCAGCTGGCCGATGGCCATGGGGAAGGCTAGTGGGGAAGGAGAGCTGGTCTCTGAGCTTCACTATGTGCCACAACACACAGCACCTCCTCCTCCATCTAGGAAGCACACATAACTGCCATTATCCCCATGTTACAGGACAGGAAACAGAGGCTCACAGAGTTGAGTAAATTGTCCAAAGTGACACAGCCACTTGGCAGCAAAGCTGGGATGCAAACCTTCCTCCCTCCGACTGCAAAACTCTTCACCTTTATGCTCCCTCCAGTGATCCTGGAAACTCAATGGTTAAAAAAATCCCCAAGTTCAAGATAGGGGCGGAGGAGGAAAGGGGCGAGAGGCTGAAGAAGGGAAGAAAGGGTTCGATCTGCGACAATGACACCCCTCCCGGGCAGCATTCCCAGGCCGGCCTATGAAAGGACGATGTCTGAACCCACCAGATGTGGATTTTCCAGCCCGCTGAGTGTTAAAGGGAGAATCAGAATACGAAATAGGTTGGTCACAGTAGGGGCACTCTTAGAACAAAAGAGGCAATCCCCTCCTGCCTGGGGTTTTTCTCTCCCACTCTCCAGCGCAGACTGATTGCCACGAGGGAACTTACGAGATGCCAACAGCTGCTAGGGAGCCCAGGGGGATACTGGCGGTGGGCTTCCTGAGGTCGCCCCCCATGTTGAAGCCGGCCATGACTCCTGAAAGACACCAGACAGGGTATGGGGTGACACAGTGTACTTACCGCACAGATCACATCCCCCAGGGCTGCCCCTTCCCCTGCTTGGGCCCTCTCCTGGAAGCCATTCCACATCAAGCCCTCCCATCTGCAGCTCTGCTAACAGGCTGCTTTCCAGTCTCCCCTGGCAACTGGGGAGGCGTCCCTGTGGCCCTGAAAGGGAGCTTTGTGGGTCGGGTGATGCTCAGGAGGAAAGCCCTTCCAGCTCCTGAAGCATCTTACAGCCCAGTGCAAAGTAACCAGGATGAGGATGGCATCTTGCAAGCCACACCAAGGTCCTAACGCTGCACGCTGGGCCCTGCCTTCCCAGCTGGGCCGTGCCCTGGAGGGGCTCCACAAATTGTCTTGCCGCTGCTGCCTGCTGAGTCCACCGGAGCTTCCAGTGTCCTTTGGGTCAGGTGCCAACCTCAAGGCTCCTGAGCTGCCAAAAGGCTCTCAACAAACTCCAAAAAACAATCCTGATGCTGCCAACATTGAGTCACAAGCTACTTTTCATCCTCACCTCTATTCCTCAAGAATATTAAGGAAAATAAATCAATCCATGATGGTGAGGAACCAACCAGTGCTGGATGGTGAGGAGAAAAATGTTGCCTCTTCCTGTACATACGAATGAATGAAGGTAGCAAGATAAGGTGTTCTGGACATCAAATGAGAGTCCAGCCCACACTGAGGGTCTAACAACTCAAGGGATGGACTGACCTGGCTTCACAAAGGGGGTGCCTCTAGAATACAGCTTTGAAAAGAGGGATTTGAATGGGCTGAGGGACAGGAATGGGTCTATAACACCATCCTTGAGGAACACTTTCAACCTATCAGTGTCTGTGTTAAGAGCTTTACATGCATTTTTTTTTTTATCTTGTTTAATTCTCACAACCACCATATCAGAAAAGTAGAATTATTTCCCCATTTTATAGAAAAGTGCTCAAAGAGGTTAATTAAAACAGCCTAAGGTCGCACAATAAGTGGCAAAGCTAGGATTCAACCCTGGTTGTTATGACTCTGAAAATTATGCTTTTAATGTCTGCAATGCTTCGGGGAATCCAAGTGAAGTGGAGTGAAGTGAAAGTTTGGGGCCAGGAAGTTACCGTGAAGCTATCTCAAAGAGAACCCTGACTGTTGGACCAAGAATGGGGCCTGCAGATACTTTAACCCAGCAATTCCACTATTAGAATTTTACCCAAAGTAAATACGAGGATTTTACCCAAGGATACAAGTGAAGATTTAGCCCAAAATCTTGTTTTTTTTTTTTCGAGACAGAGTCTCGGTTTGTTGCCCAGGCTAGAGTGAGTGCCGTGGCGTCAGCCTAGCTCACAGCAACCTCAAACTCCTGGGCTCAAGCGATCCTCCTGCCTCAGCCTCCGAGTAGCTGGGACTACAGGCATGTGCCACCATGCCCGGCTAATTTTTTCTATATATATTACTTGGCCAATTAATTTCTTTCTATTTTATAGTAGAGACGGATCTTGCTCTTGCTCAGGCTGGTTTCAAACTCCTGACCTCGAGCAATCTGCCCACCTTGACCTCCCAGAGTGCTAGGATTACAGGCGTGAGCCACCATGCCCGGCCCCAAAATCTTTATAAATGCTTATTTATAGTAGTGAAAATTAGAAACAACCTAATGTCTAAAAATAGGGGATTGGCTAAATAAGTGATGATATATCTTTCAATGCATACAAAGTCTCAGAATATTGTCAGGGATATGTTGTGACATAGAAAGACATTTAAAAGCTATTGTTTAGTTTTAAGAGGCATATTAGAAAACAGGACAGATGGTATGATCCCATTGTAAAAAAAAAAGATAGATGCATAGAAAAAGGAACTAGAACATGTTTTAAAACAGTAACAATGTTATTTCTGGGTGATAGAAGAACAGATTGTTTTTTATTTGATTATTTATATTTTCTCAATTTTTACAATGATCATTTTGAAACGTGGGAAAACTAATTTTTAAACAGTTTTTTGTTTAAAATGGCATGTTAGGCGATTTTCTTTCCCCTCATTCCCTTTCTCCCCAAGATCGTGTTAAAAGGGTAGTAAAGGGGGAAAACGAATAAATGACTATACGCAAAGAAAATTGGAGAGGGGGTCCTGAGCAGAGGAAAGATTTCCATAAATGTCTGGAATATAGAAAATGGAGAAAATGATATGGAGTGGAAGAGAAGAAAAGAAAGCTTTGGGATGCTTCTCTAGGGGATCTGAACACCCTGCCTGGGGAGCCTAGGGCTGTTAGTGTGATGTCTGCACCCCAAATGAAGCCTGCGCGAGAGTCAGCTGCGCTCACAGCTCACCACGCTTCCCATCAAGGAAGGGTCCCAGCAGGGAAACAGACTGAAATACACTACATCAGGGGAACCCACGCCAGCCACCAAGGCTCACCAGATGTGTGATGAAAACCAGAAACAAATAAACAAACACGTGAGTAAATAGAAATGGAACAACCTGGGCTAGATGAAACATAAACTGAGATACAGAAGAGAATTTTGAAGAAAGCACTCATTATAGCTCCAGACACACCCAAGAAGAATATTCTATCTAGAAAACAAGATACTGTGAAAAAAAAAAAATTCCAAGAATAAGAACTTTTGGAAATTAAAAATCTAATCATTAAAATTAAAAATGCAATAGATCTGAAATATAAAGGTAAGTAAATATCCCAGTATTTAGAACAGTAAAATTAATAGGTAGAAAATTTGAGTGAAATAGAGGAGAAATATTGGAGTTACAACCTATAAGCTTCAATTAGTTTAATTTAAAAAATTTGAAAGGAGATTCAGGCAATTCCTTTCAAGTTGCTCATTAAATTTGTTAGGTAGGTAAGGAAAATATTAGTAAATATTTATATACCAGTTAATAAATTTTAAGTTAATTCTATATTTATTATGTTTCTTGTCATCATAAAGTTGTTTCTAAGTGTTTGCTAAGAAGAGCAAAGAATTTCTAAATAATATGGAATAGTTTTAATATGAATATCTTCATAGTTTCAAAGACTGTTGACTTGTAGCCTGAAGAGAAAAATATTTTTAATAGGTGAGTGTGTGTCAGAGATAAAAACTGTTTTTTTGCTTAAAATTGTAAACTACAGTATTCATAGGCTTTTTCGCACTCACCTGCTAATAATCAACTTGCTATAGCTTTCCTGATAATTCTCTAAAAACTCAAATAGGGGCTGGGCGAGGTAGCTCATGCCTGTAATCCTAGCACTCTGGGAGGCCAAGGCTGGCGGATTGCTCAAGGTCAGGAGTTCGAAACCACCCTGAGCAAGAGCGAGACCCCGTCTCTACTAAAAATAGAAAGAAATTAATTGGCCAACTAATATATATAGAAAAAATTAGTCGGGCATGGTGGTGCATGCCTGTAGTCCCAGCTACTCGGGAGGCTGAGGCAGCAGGATCGCTTGAGCCCAGGAGTTTGAGGTTGCTGTGAGCTAGGCTGACGCCACGGCACTCGCTCTAGCCTGGGCAACAAAGCGAGACTCTGTCTCAAAAAATAAAAAAGTAAAAACTCAAATAGGAAAGGATTACGTAGATTCCCTTAAAATTTGGACAATAGCTAAAGCATTCCTTATAAAAATAAAGATATACATAAAATAGATGTATCTCTAAAACATTAATCTTAAAACATAACACAGAATCTCAATTTCCCACACCAACAGTAAGGAGTGAAGGGATGTAGTGTAGAGTTGATAAAATAACAGAGATTTAAGTGTATTCTTTAAAGTTATCAAGGTAATCATCAAAATAACTAAAAGTAAAAATGTAACTGTCAAAAATTGGGAAGAGGTTGGGGAGCACTAAGTCAGCTACACTATTTCCTAGCATGGAGCGGGTAGGTAATGTCTGACTTTGATCAATCCAATTATACGTACAGCATATTGCTTGGTGATACACAGTTAGCTCCCAAAGTACTAAAAATGATTAAAAGTGGTTGCTCCTGTGGAGGGGTATTTGGGGTAGCGAAGGGCGGAGCAGAAGACTATTGCTTCATATTTCAAACTCCTCTGCACTGTTTTATTTATTTATATTTTTTTCAGACAGAGTCTTACTCTGTTGCCAGGACTAGAGTGCCATGGTGTCAGCCTTGCTCACAACCAACCTTAAACTCCTGGGATCAAGCAATCCTCCTGTCTTAGCCTCCCGAGTAGCTAGGACTACAGGTGCATGCCACCATACCCAGCTAATTTTTTTCTATTTTTAGTAGAGATGGGGGTCTCGCTCTTGCTCAGGCTGGTCTCGAACTCCTGACCTCAAGCAATCCTCCAGCCTTGACTTCCCAGAGTGTGTTTTATTTTTTGATCATGTACAGGTCTTACCTGGATTGAAAATAGGAATGCCCAGGGCCTGCCTTACCCTCCCCAGTTTCCCTGGGACCAGGCCCTGTTGCTGAGGGTCTGCTCAAGGGCTGGGCACCTCTACCTGCTGCCAGAACAATCTGATGCCAAGGGCATCCCTGGCTGTGTCTTCATGTTTATCAGACTCCAGCTCCATCCACTAACACCACCCCTTCCTGACCTCCCTAATTCTGACCCTCTGCCAAGGTTCCCACCTGTCACCAGGCTTCCTGGGTGCTGAGCCTCACCTGCCAGGACGCATGCCTCCCAGCCTCTGCAAGGGCCTCAGTTTGCCCCCCAGCCCCTGGCAATGGCGTGCCCATTCATTCAGCTCTGGGAAATTACATACTGCTCTTTATTCCTCGCCATTTTAGTACCTCCTATAGTTTGTCTTGTCGTTTGTACGCCTTCCTTCAGATCACTTACAAAACTTGATACATGGAGACCCTTAAAAACCCTACAGCTATATATGGTTCTATGGAGGAAAGTGACGGATTCATCCTAATTGCGTCCCGTTTCCAGACACGTTCTATATGCACAGAAATGTCCTTTCCTCTCCAACATTTTTGCACAGGTCCTGTTTACCTGTGCCCACTGGCCTCGGCTGCAGTACACTGGGATCTTGCTTGTGGGAGGAGAAAGGACTGATCCCAACACGGGCCACGCTCAGGAACGAGCCAGACCCAGACCTGGCCATTCAGGGACAGAGTGGAGAAGCCAGAAGGTACAGTCAGTGTCATGGACACGAAGGGCCAGAGACAGGAGGAGATGCGGGCAATCTGTACTCCAGACAGGAAGCCTAGTGGGTGACTACTGTGGGCTGTGTAGGCGACTGTGGTTCCAATGGCAAAGCGCACACTTGTCACATGGGCTTGCGCATTGTGACTGTCACTTCCAGAGTTTTACCCTCATGTACCACACGATTCTTAGGCAGATGTTCCCTAGTTCTGGTGAATTATAAACGGCCTGCTTGACGTCTAGAAAAATCATTTTGATTCATTATAGTTTCACCCATCCTTGTCAAGTGTTATAGAGATTCCCTAGTTTGCTTTCTTTCTCCTTTCAGTGTAATTTTAAAATATTATCATTAATGCTAGAGTTAGATTTAGGGTTGGTACAGTAGAACAAATATCATTTCCTGGGGCATTAGGGTTCAGATGTTTTACAAATAATTACATTAAAAAAAGTTTCACACTTGAAAAAAGGTTGGGAAAATCTTAATTAGAAAGGTTTTTACTGCTGGACTTCCCAGTACCTGCAATATGCCAATATTCACTGTCCATCTATATGAAGAGAAATACAGCAGCATACAGTGTTTCCCAAAATTTTTTGAACATTGAACACTTCTTTTTTTTTAAAAAAAAGAAACACTTTGTTCATTATTAGAGTTCCAGACAGCACAGTTTGGGAAACACTATGTATCCATTTTGTAATTACTATTCAGTTGTCACACATTTCTTGGCAGGCTTCCAACAATCGTTTACAATAGCCATTTAGAATCAATGATTCTTAAAGCTGGAAGGTGTCCTAGAGATCATCTACTCCAACTTTTATTTTATAGATGAGGAAGCTGAGACCTACAGAGGGAAAGCAATTTTGTTCAAGTTTTCAAGCTAATTGCTAGCAGAGCCAGCACTAATCCTCAAGTTTCCTGATTCCAAGTCAGGGTTCTTTCCACTACATCATAGAGCTTCTTCCTCTTCGTTTCATTCTAACACCCATGCTTTTCTCAGATTTCTCTTTCTAAAGCAGAGTAATTGCATGACTAATTTGGGGCTACATCCCCCACAAGAAGGCCAAACTTATCAGTTATAACTGGCACCACGAGCGGGTTTACACATGGGTACTTGCATCATCAGTTCCACATCACTAGTCTGTGCCTGGCTGATGGCATTTCCCCTCCTTGCGGCTTTAAACTGCCAGTTCCAGGAAGCAGTTAGCCACCTTACACGAAAGCACATTTTCTCCCGGTATCAGGATGATGATCTGGTCTGCACACTGTTACCAAGTGACTTAGGTAAACAGCTTCCTTAATATGGTGAAAACCTCCTGGCTTGGTCTTCCGCCCCAGTCCTAAAGCTGTCAGGCATGTTTATCGTCTCAGCTTTAATATGTGAGTATAACGGTAGGGCCGCCCTCAACCAGCTCAGGTTTAGGAGGCTACACCTCCCGCGCCATCCTTAGCCTCCTGGACATTAGCATTACATCTACAGCTTGGGTGGATGGCACCAGGTAAACAGGGAGTTTGGGGTTAGCACCCTGGTTCCAAAGTCTGGTCTGACAACAGACATGAACTCCAGGAAAGGAACCGATCCCTTATAGGTCTCGGGAATGCGTCCTTGGCAGGCTGGGCAACACCGCCAGACCCTGTCTCTATACAAAACAGAGAAATTAGCGGGGCTTAGTGGCACATGCCTATAGTCCCAGCTGCTTGGGAGGCTGAGGCAGGAGGATCTCTTGAACCCAGGAGTTTAAGATCAGCCTGGACAATACAGAGAGACCCCATCCCTACAAAAAATGTTTTTAAATCAGCTGGGCGTGGTGGCTTGTGACTTAGTTCCAGCTATTCCAGAGGCTGAGGCAGGAGGAGCACTTGAACCCAGGAGTTTGAGGTTGCTGTGAGCCACTGTACTCCAGCCTGGGCAACAGAGTGAGACCCTGTCTCGAAAAGTTAAAAAAAAAGTCCTTGGATAAAGAAATCAGTACAAATTCAAGTGACCACTTACCATCATCTGCAAGACAGCAGGCCATCTCCTTTCTCTCTGTGCCCCCTGAATCAACACAGCACACACAGATACACGTCTTTACTTATTGCCAGTGGTCACAAACCTACTTCCCACCCCAATTTTCTCTTTGGTTCCTGAAAATGAGGATTAGTAAGAAAGAAAGCCTGACAGTTTTTCTAGGTTGTTCTGGTTCATGTCATTTCATTAAAAGACTAGTTACTCTTTCTCAAGGAACTTCCAAGCTTCCTCCTGGGGGACTTTTCAATCCAAATCTGTGTCCTTAAAAAGTCTTCCATTTTCTTTTTCCATTTATACCTTAATCGTTTCTCTGCTGCTTATTTTCTTTTTTAAGTTCATAAATTTATGTTTTTCTCTTTTATTAAGGTAGACTACACATGCACTAATGTGCCCGAGTCTCATTTGCTGCCTTCTTTTGGTTGAAAAAAGATGAATCTATTACTGTTCAGAGGCAGTGTGGCTTTGAGCCTTGGTTTTCTCATCCACAAATGGGGATGATACTATTT
Source organism: Mirza zaza (assembly GCA_008750895.1). Taxonomy (NCBI): domain Eukaryota; kingdom Metazoa; phylum Chordata; class Mammalia; order Primates; family Cheirogaleidae; genus Mirza; species Mirza zaza. The sequence goes on along the minus strand of VSMD01001964.1, from coordinate 4,678 downwards.
ACTTTGCAGGGCTACGGTGGAGTCAGAATAAACATTTATAAGGCACCCAGCATAGTGCCAAATAAGTACCCACCCAGGAAAGATGGACTCCACCCCTCACTCAGAAATCCCTTGGGTTCCTAAAGACTGGTCTGCTTTTCCTGACCTTCCTCCCGGTTTCCAGACCCCTTCCCACACCTGGCTTATTGGTTTGTTTGTCTAACTGTTCCTACAGAAATCTTTCATCTCCTCTTGGAGGCAGAACTTGTGCATGCCCTAACCTCTCAATGTTTTGGAGATTCTGCTGGGACAGACAGTGTCAAATAATAGGACTTTCATGAGGGGAGCAATGGGGTTCACCACTTACTGTCTGGGTGCTGTTGCTGAAACAATCTCTCTGTGTCTTTGTTTCTTCCTCTGCAAAATGGGCAAATAATAAAACCCGTGGAAGGACTCGGGTTCTACGGGGGCTGGAATTTTTTTACAAGCACAAAATTATGAATATGAAATGAGGAACAGGGCTTCGGAAGCAGCTCATGAAGGTGAGGGACCTTGAAGGCTAGGGCTCCACTAGCTCCATGGCATGTGTCTGAAGGAACCAGTGAGGCTGCGGAGACGTTTCAATGAAAGATTATATGTAAAGTGCTCTCAGCACAGTGCTGGACACAATAGGCTATTATAATGATAATAATGATTACAGATGTTTATAATAATTTTGATAAAATTTTAAATTAATTCTATAAATAAAGTTACAAAAATAAATTGTGAATAATAATGATAAAGCTTCCTTCTTCTCTCCTGTTCCTGCTCACAAGTCCATCAGAATGAAGTGAACAGCCCCATCTTCAGGCTGTCCTTACTTGAGGCCGCTATTCCTTAAGCCTGGGGACCCCATTCTGGTCCGGGACATCCTCGTCCACTCACCCACAAGACACATAACTTGTGAGGAGACCCAAGGGATGGCTTGGGAGGGGAAGAAGGGGGGAGGTGGGCAGAGGAAGGGAGTGACCTCAGGACATCCTGATCTGGGCAACCGGGGCTGAGGGGAGACAGACAGCCAGTCCGAGGGGCCCAGCAGACCCCCACAGCTTCCCAAGGTCAAAGGGCATCACAGAAATAGCAGGGTCCCAGACAAGGAAGGTGACCATGGACATTCTGGTAAAGGCTGTTGGTTTCCCACCACATTTTTATGCTGGGTGTGGTCAACCACAGGCCCAAGTGGTGACTATGGCCAAAGAGGCCCTTATCCCTTCCAGTAAGAGTTTGGAATCTAAGGACAAGGGTCATATGACTTCATAGGACTGATATTATTCTCAGTGAATTTCCATTTCCTAGTTCTCCATGAACTGTGCTCCTGGGTCCCTAGAGTGGCTGCACTTGTGTGTGCACATGTGTGTGCGTGTGTGTGCACGTGTGTGTGGGTTTGTGCATGTGTATGTGTGTGTGCGTGAGTGTGTGTTTGTGTGTGTGTGCACGCGCATGTGTGGGTGGGTGTGTGCATGTGTATATGTGTATGTGTGCGTGTGTGTGCATGCATGTGTGTTTGCCTGTGTGTGTGTGTGTGTGTGTGCAAACCCTGTAGGGAGAGATGTTTGTTTCTCAGGGAAAGTTTGGTGGTGTAGGTTGGAGAAGGGAAGCGCTTTAAGAAACACGGCAAGTGTAGAATCTACTCCAAGGCCCACCCCACCCTGCAGCCACCACCACAGGGCGTGGTAGAGGGGTGCAGTAGGGGGCAGGAGGACCGCTTCCTAAATCCAGAGCCACCACCGAAATCAAATCTCCAGCTGCTCTTCCCAGGAAGCCGCCTGGCCTAGGGATAAAATATCTGAAGTAACTTAAATAATATATCTCTGACGAGAGGTTGGGGGGCTGGGGGACAGAAGCATTTGTTCTTCAGAACTCTCCCCTCGCCACAGCCTGGAGGTTCTCTTGTTCCAGAAGAGGATGGCGTTGGAGGGAGCTCCAGCCATGACTCACTCAGAGCTAATCCTTGGCAAATCCATCACCATGGAAACTGCCAATCATCCATGCTTTTCATAGCTTAACCGAACATCTGCCAGGAGAGAGCAAGTAGCACTAATCATTCATCCTGCCTACCGTGTTTACACTTGGCCCCAGTAAACAGAGAGAGAACCAGAGAGAGAACCGGGGGAGGGCGACCTTCACAGCGGGATGACGGCCCAACTCCGGGTGACCTTCCTCAGCTCTATGTCCCTCCTTCCCCACTTGGTAAATAAAGGATTAGGTCAGTCATTCTTAACCTTGGTTGAACCAGGGAGAGTGGGAGGAACAGGAAAGCACGTTCCAAGAGGGGTGGGGTACAGAAGCCTGTGTAGTTACAGTCTACTCAATATCAGAATTTTATATTTGGAATATTACAAAATATTAATAATATGCTCCTAATTTAAACCACAGAAAATAAATCTTGACTAATATTCTTAGGTAGCTCTATCTTTCTCAAAGGAAGGACAAAGACACCCTCCCCATCCAATCTAGATTTCCCAGTGTCTGTGGGATTTTTAGTATGATTTTATCAAAAAGGAATACAGATTAAAAAGACAAAAAGTTGAGAGGTGCTGGACTAGCTAATGTCAAATATTGATCCAGCTCACACTGTGGGCTACTGGTTGGCATCTTCAAGCCTCAGTCTGCAATGAATTCCTGTCTGGAGGGAGAAGAACCAGAGGGGGAGGCACATCGCCTCGTGCCCCCAAGCAGGCCGGGCCTGCCCCCTCTCGGGGCCCAGAGAGGCACAGGAGGAAAGCCACGGGGGCAGCATGGAGGGGGACCTCAGGCCATGCTACTGAGACAACGTCCTATGTGCCTGAGGACACCTGGGACAACTGCCTGTGGAGTGCCACCAGCTGAGGGTGTCCTCAGCCTCCTGCTCAGGTGTAACCGCTAACCTGGCACCTCAGCCCGAGGGGTCTCACTCAGTGGGGACTTGCTGCCAGGCCCCAGGGAACACTTAGACGGAAAGCCCCTTGAACATGTGTTCAATTTGGGTGTGGGTGAGGGGAGGGAGAGGGAACGGAAAATATTTTCAAATGTCAACTTTTTTTTATTCCCTTTACATTTTCCCCTTTCCTTTTCTGTCCATTCAAGAGGAAACTGACCTATATTTTATTGCCTTGGGGGAGATATGTGGCAGAGGAAGCAGACTGGTCCACACACTGTTTTGGCTTCTCTTTCTCAAAAGCTGAGGAGGTTAGGCAATTTGGGAGGATCAGGGAAATAGAACAGCGGCAAAGTGGGGAAAGCAGGGGGGACAAGAACAGAAACTGCCACACAGTTTGTGGGGCCCTGCACAAATAAAAATACAGGGTCCCTTGTGCAAAAGGATTTTAGCAACAGCAGAGCATTAGAACCAGCCTGGGGCTCTTCTCAGCAGGGGGCCCAGGGTGAATGCATGGGTCACACTCCCAGGAAGCTGGTCCTAGACAGATGTGTCCCCCTATTTGAACAGAAGATTGGCCCTGGAGTTGAGGGTGGCGCGGGAATGGCTGCCCACAGGTTCTGAAGCAATGGGGACCTGAGACCCACTTGGGCCCTGGGGGTGCTGGTGGGGATCCAGTAAGACCCCGGGAAGGAAGGTCTGGGAGGTACACAGACCCGAAGCATAGGGTTCCCAAGCTCAGCAGACTTCTGGTCCCCTAAAGTGGCTCCAAGGCAGCACAAACCTAAAGGGCCCTGTAGACAGGACACTGATGAGAAATTGCCAGAGCCCTAACTTGGTACCATGTAAGCCCCTGAGGCCCTGGGACTAGTGCCCAGTGTGGCGGGACCAGGCGGGGGCACCCTGAATGATTTATATTAGTTTTCAGTCATCCTGGCAGAATGAAGGCTTACAGTCAGAGATTGATGCTCCTTTCATCTTATAAAAATGAGGGAGGTGGGCTATGTCTGGCAAACCTGGATGTGTGGGCCAAGATTCCACCTGCCACAACTGAGCCCCAGTTCCGGCACATTGCCATGGCCAAGCCTCACGGCAGGTCAGGCAGGAAGAGGCTGCAGTGATCCCAGTGAGAGATGAAGCTCGGACCAGAGGGGTCAGGCGGTAGAGATGAAGAGAAGGAGACAGAATTCAGTGATATTTAGGAAGTAAAATCGATAGGACTTGGAGGGTACCGGGAAGAAAGAGGGAGGCATCACAAATAACCCCCCATCATGGCATGAGCAATCGGCTGGGCAGAGGTGCCATCACTGAGACCAGGAAGGAGGAGAACCGGTTGGGGGCTGGAGAGATGGTTTGGTTCTGAGCTTGTGGGGTCCAAGATACCCACAAGAAGAGGACTTGCAGGCAACTGAAGGTATGGTGTGGAGCTAGGAGAAGTCTGGGCTGGAGCTACGCATGTGGGAGGCATCAGCTTTGAGCAGTGGGGATGGATGAGATTCCAAGGAAGACAGTGGAGAAAGAAGAGACGAGGGCCTAGGAATAGCCTGAAGAACCCCAACACTGGGGGCAGGAGGGAGACGAGGAGCCCGCTGCATTGTGGAAGGCACAAGAAAAGAAAGAGGAAGTGGGTTGTGGCCAAGAGGTCACATAAAGGGAGAAACTAAAATGCCCACTGAATTTAGTAACAAGGAAGTCACTGGTGACCTTGGAAAGAACTGTGTCATTGGAGAGACGGGCTTGGGATTGCAGGAGAGTAGAGTTGAGCAGGGAGCTGTGTCGTGAGGCTGTGCCAAGGGGAGGAAA